>CAKNEU010000065.1:0-168408 GCA_930272665.1 Mariannaea elegans
TGTATCAGGTGACCCGCTTATTAGCGGAGCATGTAACACCTCAACTAGCGAGCAACTATCAGGTCATGTACGTCCACCCGTACAGCACAAAGTAGTCTGGACTATTCAAGAGTATCTTTCATCCCACAGTAACCTATCAGAAAGTTTCCTAGAAAGCCTACGACTAATACTAGACTCGACACTGAACTATATGCTTTTTATATGCTCCGCACGTCGATACTGCTGGGAGTGGTCCCGCGGTGTGCTCCTGGAAGGCTTGACATTCTGTTGATTTGCCATTGTCCGTGCGTGCGCCAGCTTGGATGGAGCCTGGGCCCGAAAACGCACCTGAAGCTGAACGCGCGACGCCCGTAACTCGGGGTACTGGATCTCTGTTGTCATGGAGCCATATTTGGTTTCATGTGTCGCATCGTCTCATAAATGCTGTTCATGTCTTAACGGGCATCCGTACACCCGATATCACGGTATTACAGTAGGACAACGTCGTATGCTTGGAATCACACAGCGGTTTCTTTGGACACGTCAAGTCAGCGCAAGCCTAGGCCTGCACTGGTTTTGTTGCTCTCATCGTAGTCTAGACGGGCCCAGACCGATGCGACAGGCGCGCGAGTTGATTCTCCGCGGAAATCCCACGTGGTTCCCCGCGTTTGAATACCTGAAGGATTATGGAAGATTAGATGCTTTACACAGTATAAACTCGATGCTGTTCTCCTATGCTCATTCATTGCGTATTTTACTGCCCATGCCTCGCCTTGGTTCAATATTTAGATTTCCAGAAGGAAGCCTCTGAGCTTCCGAAACCGTAACCATTCCCGGGACACACCTGAGATGTCTCCATTTTCCCGGGTATGTTCCCCGAGTGGCGGCTTACTTCAGGTCGTTAGCCTGAGAGGAGCCAGCCACAAGGGCTGCATTTTGCACTATTTCAGAGAAAGTTTTACTGGCTAGCCACTCTGCACCTTGCGAAAAGAGGATATGTGTTGGTTAAACGGCCAGCTACTTCGCCAAATACGACTCACTAGCCAAGCTAAGAGTTGCAGATGGCTTTCTTATGCTGGTAGCAAGTGGGCGGTTCACGCGGTCCAATTCCTCATTGGCCCTTGGTCCCTTTGATAATGGCCTTTTACGTGGATTAAAGAACTATACATCCTGGTCTTTGAGCGATACGCGGCCCGCTAGGCATTCTTATGGCATGATTTGCGAGTTGAGGTGGGGGCGGGGAAGACACAAGAATAAAGAATGACCAGACAGGAGAACTCTTGGCTAAACGGAACCGGACTGCCTTCCGTGCTCCTGCTTCTTACTGCTATTTGTTCATCGAAGGATCGCGGTGGAATCTGCTGTTATGGCGGAGCCGACTCAACCCTCACAGGGTCAAATCACTCCAGAGTTGTACGATGTGGCGGAGAATCCTCTTCAGGCGGACGTAAGGAGCTCTCTACGGCCGTGCGCGTCATGTTGATGCATTGATGCTGACAGTGTCCAGGATGTTGTGTCTATTACCGACGATTCGAGCTTCGGTGGCTCGTGAGTTGTGACCAATCCTGACCAATGTTTATCTGACACTTTCCTAGTTATTTTTCGTCGCTCAGTTCTGATATTAGGAATTACAAGTATGTAGCTGAGTTTCCTTGTTATCTAGGATTGGCTGACAGTTTGATGCAGATATGAGGTTCGTGTTGTTGACTCAAGATGATATTAAGTACCAACCAAATGTAGAACGGACGCCGTTATCATGCTTTCCGTGAAGGCTCCTATTTTGTTGTATGTCCGTTCTATTATGACAAGTTCTAACAAAAGACTCACCTAAATCAATCTCCCTTAGCCAAACGATGACGAAGAGCAGGATCGCATGGATCTTGTGCATTATATCTACTGTTTAGTCCTTGGTGGGAAACTCCATTTGGCCCCGATTGGCAATAATCCCAAACGAGTGATGGACCTCGGTACTGGCACTGGTATCTGGGCAATGGAATTCGCAGAGTAACATTTAACATTTACCTAGTATCGTTAATTATTGTATGACTGATGGTTTCGATTAGTGAGTATCCCTCAGCGGAGGTTCTCGGCACTGATCTGAGCCCGATTCAGCCCAGCAGGTATTGGCAGTCTTTTCGTCTAGCACTGAAACACCACTCACCCATCGTCATCAAATAGGGCACCACCTAACTGCATCTTTGAGATTGATGACTTCGAGTCAGACTGGTTCCGCGATCACCCATTCGACTTCATTCACGCCCGAGAATTGGAAGGCTGCATAGGAGATGACGAGGCTTTTTTCGAAAAAGCCCTTGAAAATCTGGCTCCTGGAGGATACCTTGAAATGCAAGGTGTATACACAGACTTCAAGTCTGATGATGGCACGAAGGATCAAGCTGAAAACGCTGTGCTCTGGATGAAAAAAATCACCGAGGGAGCTGCCAGGTTTGGGAAGCCGTTAGATAGTGCAATTCGATGGAAGAAGGAGATGGAGGATGTTGGATTTCAGGATGTTGAGCAAGAAATCTACAAGGTTAGTGCCCTTGGGCGATTTGATGACTCAAAGCCTCGAATACTAATTGCAATACTAGATCCCGATTGGCGAGTGGCCGGAAGACCCGAAACTTAAGGAAATTGGGAGGTTCCAATCTATCCAAGAGTCTCAAGCCATTACATCTTATACGCCAGCCATTTTCTCACGTGTATTTGGCTGGACAGAGGATGAAATCCAGGCGTTAATGGACAATGTACAGAAGGATATTTCGAATCCTGAGATCCACCTTTATCTCCCAGTCTATTTTATCTGGGGCAGAAAGCCCGAGTAATCGATAGATTGTTGCATTAGTTAGCTACGAAGGTTATTGGTGCCACCTAACTTGACTCTTTAGTATTGGGAGAATACTTTAATCACGGGGCTGTGGCGAGCGAATAATGTTACTACTGGGTTATCATGTGCGACAAGTCATAGGACATAAATCAACAAACCTAGATCCATTCATTTTGCCTTACGAAGGACACAAGTCTAGCCGACCCATATGTTTTTTTCACTTGTAATTCCAACCCTGCATGTTTTGAAGTATAGATTATACATATCCTCGGTGAAAGAAAGCGAGCAGGAGCAATCAACGATCTTCTTGGTTATGAACTTAAAAAATGAGCCTGCAAGTCTATTTACAAACTAGTTTTCTTGGAATTCTCAGTTTCGTTGGCCTCGAAAATCCAGATCCTTGAAGCAATCTTACTACCTCAATTATGAGTCCTGGGCCCTGTCTTTACTAAATGGGTAGCCATATCCCATCGGACACTACTCTCTTGATACTTCTACATGGGAGCTCCACTAAGCCTTTCGTCTGTATGATGGCTTTTCTAGTCCCTTGGATCAATCTCTATTGCAAAGGGATGGAAATCGTGCTTAGTATGGTCTGTATCCTCCCGCCGACCATACAGGTTCTGCGATACCTAACATGAGAGATGCTGGTACTATCGTTGTGGACCTTTAGAAGCCATCAGAATGTGCTAATAGTGAGACTCTCATGACCGACTAGATTGAATATTATCGGCTCTCGATATTTGAGGTGATATGTTACGAAGATACTGCATCATTGTCTGTTGGGCGGGTTGATATATTGGATCATATGAGCGGCATGATTTCGTTTTTATAGGAGGCTCCATTTGTGGTCCTGCTGATTTTATTGTGTCTCTGGCGGCCCAGCTCAGACTTTGGTGAGCCTTGGTTTCGAATCGAGGGAAAATGGAAGTCATAGAAGCTCTTGTCTTTTTATCTAGTTGAAGGGAAAACTATCTATCTCTTATAGAGAGCGAAGAAGGAGCTAAGGAGGCTCCGGTCGTCGGGGAAGCCGATGACCCGTTTGACAATAGTCATGCTTCTGAAAGCTCAGGATAGAATCTCCCGCTGCCCGATCCTAGTCGTAATCTTCAAATGCTCGTCGGAAATTGCATTACACTAAGTCAAGAGATAGGAAAGCTTGAGCTTAATGGAATCTAACTTATGCCTCCCA
The DNA here is from genome assembly GCA_930272665.1 of Mariannaea elegans. Taxonomy (NCBI): domain Eukaryota; kingdom Fungi; phylum Ascomycota; class Sordariomycetes; order Hypocreales; family Nectriaceae; genus Mariannaea; species Mariannaea elegans. Next base: position 3,999 of record CAKNEU010000065.1, read on the forward strand.
CTCTAAATAGATTGAACTGAACAGTGGTACCGAGGCTATCAACATGGTATAGAACATAATTAGTCACGTAGGGATGTGGTTTGCTATTAGTTTCTATGCAATTACACCGTAGTTGTTATTCCATTTCAATGTCCATGTTTCCACTGATTTTTAATATAATAGCACTAAGAGTCGAGTATTTTCCCATCCTTGCACGAAGGACAAGGGAATGAATCATAATGGACCAGCCTGTTTCGATTCATGATCATCCTCACTCACGTACTACGTCGAGCCTTGCGCCGTATTAGGCCTAGGAATAGCCTCTAGCAAGACGTCTGTAGATGAATTTTTTAGTTGCCTTGAATAGTCGTCATCAGGGTCAGGCCCAGGTTGGCCAACAGCTTGCGAACTTGGCCCGACCCAAGTTGGGTGCGGAAGGCCGTCAATGCCCAAGTTTCCCACGTCCACGTCCCCTGATGGAAGCCCATGGGGATCTAGTAATGGAACATCTTCGTTGCCCTTCCTCCAGCCGTGAACGCCTGCCCCTTCCGCCGCCATGCGCTGAAGTTGTAACTGTCCATATGCTGCCCATGTTAAGACGTCCTCACGTCGCTTCCACCGCCAAGTGATGTACCGCGTGACGAGTGCTGGAACGACTATCAACAAACTGCCAAGAACAGTTAGAACAATAAAGCCTGCCCTGTGAATATTATTGAACTCAAGGCTATGAATCTTCTGGGAAGAGCAAATCTGCTTCGCCAGATCATCTCTGCCTGCCGCTACGAAAGACGTGGCATCTTTCATACCGGGGACGGTGGGGTCTAATGGACCCAGAGCAATATTGACGGTGGCTAGCTGAACCTTCGCCAACCCGATCATGAACCAGTACTCTACCTCACGCTTCCATTGATCATCTGGTAGTGGATTCTGCTGTTGGTTACGCAAGCCAGGATACTTCCTAGCTCTGAGAGCTTCCGTTCCTAGAATATCTATGACGAAATCGATCCCCCCAGCATGACCGAGCGACCAGGTGAACGTCGAAAAAGCAGCGGCCTGAGGTTTTGACAGCAGCTTGATGAAAGTGTTGTTTGACGTAGCATCTGAATAGCTCATCGGCACAGTCCACTGATCCGACACAGGTTCTCCAAACTCGTACTGGTCGACGCAGCCAATGGCCGTGACGGGGCTGTCAGGCCAGTAGTATCCAGGTAATATTTTCAGCTTCTTCTTCGTCGCTGAGAAGAATGGATCTTTGCATGGACCATCAATTCCGGCGATAGGGATGAGGTTGTTGTTGAGGAATACCACAGAGATGTCGGCGTCGCTACGGTACAGTTCAGACACGGGTTCGAAACCTGCGCTGTAGGCAGTGCCATTTGCGATACGACTATAAAAGCCCCTACAAAACATTAGTATATCTCAAAATGACCATCTTAGGTTTGGGGGGTTTTACTGGAGGCTGTAAAAAGAATCGGCAACAATTTGGTAATTGCTTACGCCATACGTGTAATTGGTAGCTGCGGTCGGTCCAAAATAGACACCTGTCACACGTTCACCTGGTAGAGCCCCTGTAGTGATTTTGCTGAAATTGGAGATATTGAGCGGCGAACATGTTGTGGTGCGCCGTAGCTTGATTCTGTCCTCTGGTGGTGCGTTGATTCCGAAGTCCTTGTGGGAGTCCAGCACGCCTGTTTGAATTTTGATTGCAGGACGTTTATCACCCTCATGCCTGAGTAGACAGGCGCTTTCATCAAATGGACATTCCACGCCTTGAAAACTAAGCATTGGTAGTCGACGACTTGCAAGAAATTGGTCACAGAGAGCTGACTTGGCATTGCTCTCATAACAGCTGTCCACGTAAGAGATGGCTTCCATAGACTGGTTTGTCAAGGCTGTGAATGCAGCCGTCTCGTTCCCTTCAAAGTCGGGGACCCATAAGCCACAATTGGGACTCCGTATTAGCACCTCATTTCCCTGTTTGTCCAAAAGCTCGAGGGCAGTGATAAAGGGAAGAGCAATGAGGAAGAAACCGAAGCTGAGGAGAGCAAGGATAATGATGGGCCAGGTGCGCATTATGACGGCAGGGTTACTACCCCAAGCGGCCCATAGTTTGAAGAAGGCCAGTCCGATGGCGAGGTCACTGCCACCATTTCGAAGAATTGTCTGTTCTTGGTGGTACATGCCGTCAAAATCGTCTGGAGGTTGTTGAGAAGTCCCTTGATGTTGCATGCAACGCTTGAAGCGTGAATGGCGATTTGCTTGGAAGAAAAAGTAGGCAATCAAGGTCCAGAGACCAGCTGAGACAAAGACAAGGAAGATGCCAATGAAGATGCTGAGCAGCTCTGCGTCATCTTTGAGCATGGTGATCTGGCCGCCCGAAGCCGCATCTTCGTTCCAATTTTTCCATCCCCCCCTATAGACATAATCAGAGTTCACGTATAAATTTGAGATTGATGCCATTGTTCATGGAATTTGCTGGGCGACAATTCTATCCCGATGATTGTGAAAATCGTGCAATATAAACCCCGCTCTTCCCCATCTCATCATTTGCAGCGTGCATTCAGCTGGCTCTTTCGAGTCGTATTGTGGCGTAGGACAATGATGGAGGGCTAGCTAATCAAGTCGAATATGCCTGGATGGCTGATACGAGCTATCTTTTGAGGCGGCGCCAATTTCTCCATGTTTCTTGCTTCTTACTCTGTGGTGATCCAATAAGGCGGCAGTATCACATATGGTGAGGCGAAATTGACAGGCCCTGGTTCAGCCGTGATGTGCCTTACAAGCCACATTACGGCGTATTACCCTTAAGCTATGAGATTAGGGTGGCGGGAGTGAATTAAAGCCGGACTATTGATGCATGAGCCCACCTAGACGAGAGCCTGGACTGTTTAGGGGCCGGCTTACTGTCTCAAGTGACCAGTCGTGGGCAGCGCCAAGCAATCTACCAAGGGGGACACCAATGATTTAACGAACAATTATTAGATCTGGGTTGCTCGATGAGACGCCAATGCGCGCGTTTTAGTGAAACCGAGGGGGCCATTTGTCCAAGGGATAATAATGTCGAGCTGGCACGTACATAGTAGCATCCGAGCTCGATGGCCCAACCAAAAGGAGTGTTGCAATAGTTGGAATAGCCACACGTTGGACGATAATGGATCTCAAATATTAATTAGAGGGGATGGTGAGGAAGAAACAAGTTCACCCATGAGCACCATCCTCCCTCCCTCCAATTTTTTTTTCAATTTAAAAAAAAAGGCTTCCGGTGGTCTTTAAGGCAAAACTTAAGAATAAGAGTGCTGTGCAGTTGTCGCGATGCCTGTTGCCGTATGGTTTCATTCTTTCCTCCAAGGCATGGGAGAGTCACATAAACGATATGGGACCAAGGTGCTGGAAACATGTCTATTGCGAAGGGGAGGCTGGATGTTCGGCAGTAGGCACAAACTTGAGGTTGGTTCTGTAAATGAGAGAGAGGGCGGGCAATGACGATCAACAGGCCATACAAGTCATTATAAAGACGAAAGTCTCCTGAAAGTCGCGTTAGAAGGGCCAATAATGAAAAGGAGTTGTCGAATATTCGTACATTGGTGGCGTGGGCCCCTGATGAACACTATCCCGATTGGGAAACCACTCTTCCATTCGTCAATTGTGAGACTCGGCGGAGGCGGAAACTAGGGAGTGGACAAAAACATCACATTTATTACTCCGGAAAATGCAAGGCACCGGTGCTGGAACGGAGATAAAAATGAGGGCCCGTGAGAAGTATTTATACTGTCTTGGCGACTGTACTACCTAATTCGGATACCGCTCTCGTACTGGTTGCTTCAACCTGAACTTTGACCCTTTTGAAGCCCTCATGACATAACGCCTCCATCCGAACAACGTATTAGACGACGGGCTAGGAATGCCGTCTCCGCTTTTGCATTTGCTTTCCATGTTTCCCGGACTTAGGGGAATTATATCGGCTTCATTTATGGAAACATGGCATCACAGAGTTCCGCAAATCCCGATAGTGTTTCCCCAACCTGCGCAGTTTCAAGGATATATAAGACGAGCTGCCATCCTGTTCACTAAAGCTCAAAGCAAGTCAAAGACAGCTCAAATCTACCTCACCAAACATCTATAACCGGAACCTGAAATTTATTAATTTCATATAAAACTCAACATCTTCTTCAGCCCATCAAATTATCAGCCATGGCCGATGCTATTTCCACCCAACGTCGTGGTCTTCCCCTTCTCGCCACGCCAGAAAAGGTCTCTGGCGGAACCTACATCGTGACTGGGGCCAACACAGGTCTGGGTTTTGAGGCTTCTAAACACCTTGTTGCTCTCGGTGCTGCCAAAGTGATCTTGGCCGTCCGCAACGTCACCTCCGGCGAGACAGCGAAGGCCAAAATTGAAGAGGAGACTGGAAAGACCAATGTTGCCGAAGTTTGGCCCCTGGACTTGTCAAGCTATGACTCCGTGAAGATGTTCGCCAAGAGGGCCATCGCCGACCTGGACCGTATCGACGCCGTCATTGAGAATGCGGCTGTCGCTATGTCTCAACGACACTTCTCTGAGGGACACCTCACACCAGTTACGGTCAATGTTCTGAGCACGATCCTTCTCGCTGTGCTGCTGCTGCCAAAGCTGAGCGAAGCTTCGAAGAAGTTTGGAGTTCTACCTCACGTTGCTTTCATCTCAAGCCGGGCTGGCTTTGACGTGAAGGCCGAGTTTGACCAGATCAAGGATGACCCACTGGTTGGAATGGACTCTGAGGACTTGTTAACATTGAAGACGTAAGGAATGATCTAACCTCACGGGGAATAAACTAATCAGCTCTTCTCTAGATACCCTCTCTCTAAGCTCATGGAGAGCTTTGCAGTACGCCAGCTAGCTAGCTTAGTACCTGTGGACCGCACAGGAGTTGTTCTTAACCTTGTCTGCCCTGGTCTTTGCAAGACGGATCTCAGCCGAAACGCGCCACCTGCTTTCCGTGAGTCGCTTAAGAAACAGCATGAGATGTACGGCCGAACGGCAGAGGATGGAAGTCGAACACTGCTGTTTGGAGCTGTGGCTGGTAAGGAGAGTCATGGATGCCTGCTCGATTCTTGTGAGATTGCTGAGTAAGTGGGCAACATATCCCGTGGTTGTGAAAAAGTGCTAACGAGATATTCAGAGAGAAGGTTCCTGACTGGGTAACGGACGAGGAGGGAAAGCGCTCACAACAGCGCGTTTGGGAGGTGATTGCCAAGGAACTGGACACTATTGAGCCTGGATGTGTGCAGAAGATCTTGCAGATATAATTGTAGCTAGCTCTGAACATTTTACAGAGATTCGAACGTGCGTTAGTATGAGTTGACAGCTACTGCTTACTTAGTTAAATGACCCAACCAAAGTCGCTCAGCCCTAATTTCCATTCAATGGAACAGTTCTGAGCCAGAACAGTATCTAGTATCAAGTCCATGATAAACAAGAATCAGCCAAAGCAAACACCTCGATGTTGTCCATTAGGGACATAAATGCCTTTTAAAAAAGGCTCGTTGGCGACGCAGACCATACTCCGACCCACCGCATCCATGCCCCTCTCCTGGCATATACAGAAACTCGTATTCCTTGTCCGCTTCGTTCAACGCTTGAACAAACTGCATCGTCGACGAGGGATCAACATTCTTGTCCAGCCCACCCGCAATCAGCATCAATGCCCCGCTCAACTTTGCCGCATGCGTGACGTTCGAGGATTTAGCGTAAGACTCATCAACGGGATACCCCATCCACTGTTCGTTCCACCATAACTTGTCCATCCGGTTGTCGTGGCATCCACAGTCTGCTGCAGCGGCTTTGTAGAAATCGCCGTGATGCAGAACCGCGGCTGCGGCATTCTGCCCGCCAGCCGAACCCCCGAAGATGCCGACGCGAGCGAGGTCCATCCAGGGCCGGGTGCTTGCCGCGGCCTTGGTCCAGGCAATGCGGTCTGGTAGGCCACCATCCTTGAGATTCTTATAGCAGACGTCGTGAAATGACTTGGAGCGCCAGTTTGTTCCCATGCCGTCCAATTTCACAACAACATAGCCCTGATTAGCCCACTTTCGTTGACTCGTGAATGCTGAAAACGCTTTCGGTGTGAAGAAGTCTTGCGGACCAGCATAGATGTCCTCGAGGATAGGATATGACTTAGTCTCGTCGAAATTAGACGGTCGGATGAGGACACCATGTATCGGGGTGTTGCCATCGCGTCCAGGGGCGATGAATATCTCCGGCGCATCCCAAGGCTCTCCTTGCAAATCTTCAAGGGTACTCCCTTCGAGAAATAGAATACTCTCTCCAGTTTCACCGTCACGTAAGTGAGTCTGCGGTGGAAGATTGACCCGAGACCATGTATCAACGATATATCGCTGGTCTGGAGACAGCGACCAAGAGTGTGTGCCGTCACCTTCTGCCAGGATCCGAAATCCGGTACCGTCAAAGTTGACATATGCAGGGTACGCATAATATGGATCTTGATCCTGTACAACTCCGAGAACTTTCAGCCATATCCTACGACGGGATTCATCGACATGGTCAACTGAGCGAACGTTCCATGGACCTTGAGTAATCTGGGTCTGGACCGTTCCCTCATTCAAGTCAACGAGGTATAGGTGGTTGTAGCCATCTCGCTCACTTGCCCAAATCATCTCGTCGGAGTCTTCGACCACCCAACAATACATCTTGGATGAGTAATCAATGAATGTGTTGCTATTCTCCTCGAGAAGTGCTTGCACGCGGCCGTCTCGGCAGATTGAAAGAACTCTGATATGCTGATAGCCACGCTCGTTGAAGATGAAGCGATATTCTTCCCCATTACTGCTCCATCCAATACTTTCAAGATGATAAGGATTGGTAAACAGAGAATCGTCGACATTTATCTCAAGCCGACTCTCTAAATCGAAGAGGTGGAGTTTGGCTTCTTTGATACGGTCTCCGGGCTTGAGATATTGTATAGACTGGAGTCTTGGCTCGATCCGGTCTGCAGGCGATGATTCGATTAGGTTTATGAGGTGCTCTTGTGCGGGCGTGAGCTGCCATGCCACAACATATTGCTCATCTGGCGACATATAGATATTTGAGTCGTCGTATTCACTGTCCTCAGAACCATTTGAAGAGAGCCGAGCCTTGTTACCATCTCGTTCTCTGAGCCAAATATTATTGTCAGAGACGAAGAGTTGGCGTTTCGGCTCACCGCTTTCGTCTGGGCCAGGGCTGGATTCCTGCGCTTCGCTTTGTTCCTCACTGTCCTTGATGTCAACTGTAGAAGTTCCCTTGGCTTCGTCATCATTTCTGTCTGTCACGTTGTTTCCAGTCTTGGATTCTGGGTTGTCGTCTAACTCTTCACTTGAGGTATCTTTCAGTTGTTTCGTCTCTCTGTTCTGGATGACGAACATGTCATTGCTTTGACTCGGTGCCGAGTAGACTCCTATGGTTTGGCCAGATGCCTCATTGACGATCCGCCAGACGTGGCCTTGGTATGTCTCCTGTTGATGAGTCGCTCCAATATCAATATCGGCGTAGAAAATTGGTTTCGCGTCCCAATCTATCCAGAAGAGCTGGACAGCGTCGTTGCTGTGGTTGATGAATTTAACCGACACCGGGTTGGACGAGTGACCCGAAGGGATTTCTTTCTGCAGAAGACGACCATCACTTTCATCGTCATCACCGTTCTCTATCTCCTGTAGGACGTTGTCCGGCCCGTACTGCCACTTCTTTCCGGCAAAGCGAAAACAAACGTACGAGGCGTCGGGCTGGATCTCAATTCGAGTGAATGGCAAAGTTTCGTGATTTGTTTCGACGCCTGTTTGTCGATGCAGCTCGCTTGCTAGCTGTTTGTGGTCAAAGGCTGGTCCGCGGGTCTTTTTCAAGATGTCAACAAAGATGAACTCGGATTTGTCGCCTTTTCCATTTCGCAGATACCAGAAAGCATCACCTTGAGGGAGCCAGTTAGCGATCACGCTCGCCTGCCTTATGAGCTGCTTCTCGAAGGTGACCATGGTTTGTGAACTTGGCTAAACCGCCGGGGGAAATCTGAGAGGGGTTGGGGATTTAACTGTAATGGGAATCGGTGCTTGTTGCTCAAGCCTCATGAAAAAGGGCAATCTAGCTCGAAATGAAGGATAGGTCGGAGATGCGTCGTTGCCTAAAGCCTTGGGCGCTAGTAAGCCTCAATCCCGAACCTGCACATAAGTGCATAAGCAATAACGCAGCCACAAGATGGGTGGCCAACTCTGGTCCAACCAGCACATTTTCTTCGACTAACCTTCAACGAATGAGCACCACCTCAGTTATGCTTTAATACCCAACCACCTCAGTTAAAACCTGAAGGTGGCTGCATTACTGCAGAAATTTGCCAAATATTTCGACTTGGTTCCGTGTGAAGACTATCAACCCAAGGGAACACCGCGACTATGATTTGGATCTCCTCCCAAGTCCGAAGACCAAGGTTCTGCGCGGTTCGTCTGAGTTTCGGGATTAACCAGTGGTCGTCATGTTCTCTGAATACCGAGGACCTCCCAATGAGAAGGAACCAGAGTAGCAGCCTCTGGCTCCCTTCTTCTTGATCCTCATACGTTTGACCCGCGACTCGGGCTAACTTGGAGAGAAGAGGATTTTTGGCAATCAGGCGATCTAGTCCTCTCAGGAAAGACATCACAAGTGCGGCCAATCCTAGATGGACCAGGTTCTCAAACGGGCTGACAAGGTAGCCACCCTCTAAAGGATTGATAGAAAGAAGTCGGTAACCGAACTTAATTAGAGTGTCGTGGAATTCGAAGCTGTTCAATTTCGGGCGAAGGTTGGCACTGGAGTCGTTCAGCAAAGACGCAGCATGTTTAATGTCAAGAAAGAGATTCCAAAGATGATTTCCAACATGTTTTGAAAGCTCGAACTCATCGCTGCCCATGCCGAACTGTTCCTCTGGTCGTTTGAAGCTGCCGTGGGAACCGTACATTGTTTTACTGCCAACTTCGACATCCTTTGTGGTGAAGAGAGGCTCCGTCCCTAACTGTAGAGAATATTCGAGATCAATTCTAAGAAGAGTTAATGCTTTTCACGGTCAAATATCACAGGCTTCATACCGAAATATCTTCTGTGTTAGGCTAGGTTTTTCACGTGCAAGCTCGGCGATGCCTCCTCGTAGTGCAACCATCCGCCACAGTCCCTGAATATGGACAATACCTCGGGCATACTCGCCATGGTGACGCTCATACTGTGCCATGCCAACCACTGCCGCGATTGTTTCGTCAGAGACGGCGCGGCTTCCGGTTAATCGCTCATTGATTATTCGTAAGGTGCGGGACAGGTGCTGCATGGCACTCGTTGAGTCTTCTTTCTCACAAAGAAGGGTATTCAAGGCTGAGACGGAGAGAGCTAGAGTACAATGGAAATCTAAATTATTTTTAGGAATATAAGTTTTTATGATCACGTTAGAGAGAAAGACAGTACTTACAGGCCTCATCGACGAGCATATATTGAACCCAGACTGATACGGATGTGCCGGTACAATCGACGGCATTGTTCAACTCGGGTGCGAATCGAGGACCACTTAGAAAATGAAACACTAGATGATTGGGAATGTCAGCAGACTATCCATACTTCGCAAAATGAACTGGTGTCTAGAAGTGCACACCTTTTCGGGCGAACTGCCGGGATTCGAAAGCCATTTGAACGGGGAAACAGATCCCATCATCGACCTGGCGCTCAATTTCAGGAACTATAATCTCATTTCTATCCGACCTGTAGGCATCTTGGACAGTCTTTGGGATGCGAATAAGTGTAGTAGCCGTCATGACTCTTGGTCCTTGGGCCTTCTTCCGGGATGGACGATTGAGTGTTCTCCCCGCATTTTTGCCGAGAGCTGCATGGCTGCGGATTCGTTTTCTGGCAGCGCTATCAATAGAATGGTTATCAATGAACTGAAATGCCATGTTGGGCCTCTAGCATGCTAGAAATGCTCTGTGGTAAGAGTATGTGTTGTCTTCATGTAGTCCTGATGTTCAGGGAGCTTTCGGAACGGTGGGGGCAACACCCCGGAGTTAGCGGCGCTAACGGATATTGGTAATAACTTGTTCTCCTGTCAATCCAACAGGCCAGCTTCCGTACTCCGTAGCGGCTGTACGATTACCTGATTCATAAATGGCAATTTGCGACTTATAAATGCGGAAGCTACTTTTTCCACGAGTCTTGTATTCGAAACACAGGAGTTGAGAAGGTATAGTCGGCCTCAAAATGCTTTTTTTTTCTTTCCAAAACTCTCTTCAAAAGCAAGCTAGAGAAAGAAGTTGCCTTGTTGTATAATAATTTACTCGTCACCTACGTCATTGAAAGCTTCCTCCAGCTTTCATGATGCTCCTCACTGCCCTCCTCGAACACATACGACCATAGCCCTTAGATAATACTGGATCCCGTCTGCTCTCCGAGCGTCAAGCTAAGGAGCGCTCGAGTAGTAGTTGGGTCGGTGACGACCAGCGAATGCCGAGTGTTGTATGTGCTTTTCTTTTCTTTTTTTGGTTGTTATCTTCTCCTATTATCTCTTTCTGAGTTTTAGGATAGTCTTTACTTCGCTCTGTCGAAAACCGTGGCCATTGTGCTAGGTATGCTGTTCCATTTTATGTAGAAGAGAAATCAAATTTATTCGTAAATACTTTCTATAATTAACAGTTTAGTGGTTTTTAGCCCTCAACTCGATTTATTCCCTCCCGTTAGCTATTATCCTTGCAGTCGAGACCCCGTTACCGTCCAAATCGACTTCACCGTCATATTTGTCAATTATCCCGGTTAAGAACGAAATATCTTCTTGGGATTATGGCCTGTTGGATTTGGGCAATACCATAGAGGCTCTGGATTTACAGGATGGATACTAGCGCTTTAAGAGCGTGCCAATGGCTATTTAGCATTTGATCGTGTAGACTTTGGCAGATGGTTACATCTGGGTTAAGAGAAAGTCACCGTTGGGACACACGGCAATATTCTCGAGCTATGTTCCTTGGAGAAGTTAATAAAGAGTCTTTATGGTGAGGGAGTTGATCAGAGAGAAGGCTGAATTAACGGAAACAGAGGGAATGGATTTGCACAACATGGCTATGTTGACGTTTCTGGCAAAGCACTCTGTTTTTGAACTCCCTTCTCAAATCTTGGGGCAAGGGTTGATCATATATATGTAACTAGTTCTCCTCGATGAAAATAACCATGTCATTATTCATATGACTGAATTCTTATTCTTTTTTTCGGCGCCATTGTATAATGAAAAGAGCGCTATCTAAGCCTTCGCGGCTGAACCAATTTTTTTTCCATGAAGTTTTCGTCTTAAGTTAGATTAAATTGAAGGCTATCACTTACTTTGAGAAAATTTCCATTAAAGATAACTATCTATATAAATTTTTTGGTGACGAATCATGAAATCTTTAAGCTATTGCAGCTCGTTTAGTCATCCAAAGCGTCGGAAAGATTGTTGAATGAGATGAGAATTGCAGATGTCCGCAATATAATTTGACATTGTTCAGGAAAACCCACTGCAATGGAATTTGGAGTCTAACTATCAGAAGAAGTAATTTCGTGCGTTTTGTAGAGTCATGCGGCCTTGCGGAGGACCAGTAGGGCTAGGCTGTAGGAATGCGTTTGAACGTGTGATCGCGTAATATGTTACAAGACGATTTACCTTAAGCATTTTTAGCTTACAATTAAGGCTAAAGCAGTCTATAATCGATTATTCAAACTTACGTAATCGTTTCAGCTGTGATATCGCGTTCACTGGTTTTTCCACTAAGCAGTCTACTGTACTCTGGCAAGCCTAATTAGCATGACGCATTTACAGAGTCACCAAATTCAGCCAGACATATCAACAACAATATTATTCTTAAAATGGTATCTAGCACATTCAAAAATGACCAAACCAGATACTATCATCTGGTCGCATTCCCGTGTCAACGCCCTTCCTCGTACACATTTCTCTCTGTGATGGATCAACCTTCCAATCTTTCATTGCATCAGAGCGAACCAAAAACTGCATCAACATTCCTGACTCGGCGTGCCAAGTGTTATGGCAGTGAAACGCCCACAGGCCTGGATTATCTAGTGTAATACGAAGTATCACCCACGCATAGCCTTCTACTGTAACCGTGTCGCGCCGAAGGGGATTCTTCAGCGCCCCCGTCCTTTTATAAAATTCTGGAAGTTCTTCAGCAGACGGCGGATAGCCGGTAGATCCTTGTGCGAGGACAAAGAAATGGTGGCCATGCATGTGGAAAGGATGTGCGCCGTCATCAAAGTTGCTGATGGAGATGTCTATGGTGCGGATGCCGGTGGTTTGGAGGATGAGTTCTTTTTGAGGATCAAACACCAATTCGTTGATGCCAAGTGACGATCTCAATGCCTTGTCACCGGATTTGGAGTCCAAGAAGCGGTGGAGAGACGGATGTGTCGCATTTCCTTTGAAGCTCGATTCGTTGAAGAACCCTCTTGCCAAACGCCACGCTCCAATCTCAAAGTTGGCGCGGAGGTACACAAAATCATCTGCAGGTGGTGGTGAGATGGGAACTACAGGCACGAGAGCGCTGGTGTTGAGGTCGCGACAGATGACGTCGACTACTTCAGGCCAATCTTTACTCTTCGGCGGATCAAGCGTGAGCTGCTTTTCAGGAGATGTATATCGCATAATGGCCATGATCTCAGACTGCAGGTATTTATTTGGTTTGGTGAAGCAATGCGTCACCATGTGAGCCCTCATCCAGAACGTCGAGGCGGTCGTCACATTGGACTCTATTACGACGCTGTATCGTTGCGCAGGTAAAATATTGAGTCGATGGAATGGCTCTGGATGGACATCTGTTCCATCGACCTCGGTGACATAGAAGGGATGTTCATCGAATCGGATCTGGAATTCTGCAAAGGCGCCGACATTGATGATGCGAAGTCTGTGTCGCTTGCCTGCAGCGAGGTCGAGCGTTGGTATCGAGACGCTGCTGTTGTCGCATCGCCAACCGTCGAAGTCTTCACAATTTCGGACGCCTCTGCCATTGATCAGCGCATTGTCGGGGACTGGCTCGTTGTTTTCCTGATCGGGCGCAAGATACTCCATCAAGAGTTCAGACGTCAGATTGTGATAATGATCCTGTACCATCACAATCCTGTCGCTGTCATACTCTAACTTTTGAAGCTCGCGCTCTTTTGGAGTGTGAATGATCATCGGACCAAGCAATCCATCAGAAGCCTGCGCGCTGTGGTGCGCATGGTACCAATACGTGCCTGACTGCCCTCGCACGCCGAAGCGCAGCGTTGAAGAGGAGTTTGGCGCGATGGCGCATTGGGTTATTCCGACGGTGCCGTCCATGTGGTTGGTACCATTTTGGAACATTCCATGGAAGTGAATAGATGTCGCATTTAATGCTTTGTTCTCAATGTGAACAATCAGGGTGTCCCCTTCGTTGCATTCGACCAAGGGTCCAGGATATTGGTTGTTGATGAGAATCATGGGACGGTAAACGCCATCTGGGTTGAGGTCGCCAGCGGCAATGGTCCAGTGGTATTCTCGAGTTGTCGGGGGCGCGTGGGAGTCCCATGAAGAGGATAGGATGTATTCGCTTTGGTCGCGAAGCTTTGGTGTGGCGGGGATGTCTTCGTGGTATTGGACGGTGTCTGGTAACTTTGACGGCTCTGGTTTATGATGCTCTGCGTCATCATCGTGAGATTGAGGCGCGGTCGTGGAAGCAAATCCTAGAGAGACTGCCGAGAGAGCAAGGAGGGACACCACGACCAGTGCAGCGAGTAGAAAAGTTTGGCGAAAGCTCCAAAACGAATTGGCCGCGCGTTTTTCATCGCTATCGCGGGAAGCTTCGTCGCCTTGAAGAAATGGTTGCTCCTCCAGATCACAATCGTCGTCTGTAGACGACGTCGCGTGATCAGGCTCATGTGCCATTAAATGCGCATTCTCCGGCTGCCATAATCGGTCGCCATGAGTTTCACCATCTGTCGTCTTCGGCGCATCCATAGCATTGTCGCAGCCCACACGTCAAGAAGTTGAACAAGTAACACGGTGAGCCATGGTGGTTGAGAGTGTCAAAACGCCAACGGAAAATTCGAAGACCCCTTTCGCAAAACGCTCAATCACATTCTCAGGGCCATCGAATTAATCGGCATTCAATTGGACAATCTCGTACCCTTGACAGCAACGTGGTGGCCCATTTTGGTGCCCTTTTCGTATAGAAGACGCATCTTCGTCCTCCACACCGGATCAGTCGGCACGACAGTGACAGACCCGCCGCGCGCCGTTTAGTTGAATCCTCCGACACACGTGCTCAAAGTTGAGAATGCTTCTGGGGTTCCCGTTGGAGAGATGATTATCAAGTCAAGGTCTACATTTATCCAATTCTTTACCGGTCACCGAGCTGCGGAGATTGGCGGCAACCCCATCCGGACTCCACGCATACATGGGCAACCATGTTAGTGGTATCAAGTCGCATCGTCGTGCAAACTTGATATCAACCTCAACCTCTCCCAGCTGGGATTTTGATTCTGGTCATCCCTTTCAGTGCCAAAACTTCAGCTCAATTCAACAGCACAAGGTTCTTCATCATGTTGTTCCAAGCCGCTACCGTCCTGGCCGCTGCCGGTCTTGCTCTCGGGCATTCTAACCCAAACCATCACCCCGGCAGCGATGTCTGGGAGACCAAGTACACGGCCACTGCCACCAACGATGTCGCCAAGGCTGCTGCCACGGCTAAGACCAGCAGTCCTACCAGCCATGTGAGAGGCAAGGCCTTTGACCGAATTGCCATCATCTACTTTGAGAACCAGAACTATGACAAGGCCATTGGAGATCGTAAGTAGCTATTCAATTATTCGAGACGAGAACATGGATTGACCTCTGCCTAGCCAACTTTGCTTGGTTCACCAAGAAGGGCATCACCCTCTCCAACTACTACGGTGTCACTCACCCTTCAGAGCCCAACTACCTCGCCGCCATCGCAGGTGACTACTTTGGTATGCAAAATGATGACTTCAACCGCGTCGACAAGAACGTTTCCACCGTCATCGACCTGCTCGAGGACCGTGGCATTTCTTGGGGCCTGTATCAAGAGGACATGCCTTTTACTGGCTACGAGGGCTTCAGCTGGGTCAACCAGAAGACTGGTGCTAATGACTACGTTCGAAAGCACAACCCCGCTGTCCTGACGGATATTATTACTCGCGATGAGCGTCGCTTGACCCAGATTAAGAACCTGTCCATGATTGACACCAAGCGATCGGAGTTCCACAAGGACCTCAAGGCCAACAAGCTCCCTCAGTGGATGTTCATTACTCCCAACATGACCTCCGACGGCCATGACACTTCCATCACTGTCGCTGGGAAGTGGTGCCGTGAGTTCCTTGAGCCTCTCCTCGAGGACAAGCACTTTATGCAGGATACTCTTGTCATCGTGACTTGGGATGAGAACGAGACCTACGCTGTGCAGAACCGTGTCCTGGGTATTCTCCTCGGAGACGTTGTTCCCAAGCACCTCCACGGAACTACCGACAACAGCTACTACAACCACTATAGTGAGATTGCCACCGTCCAGGCCAACTGGGACCTCCCCACTCTTGGTCGCTGGGACGTTGGTGCCAATGTTCTCAAGCTCGTCGGTCAGAAGACCGGCGACAGGATCCGTAACTTCGAGCACAAGTCTACTTTTGAGCACAGGTTCTGGAACTCGTCGTACGCTGGTCACTTCAACACCGATGGCGGCAACCAGGAGTACCCCAAGCCCAACGTGAACCTTCGCACTTGCTCCGGCCGTAAGGTCTCTGGATCTATCAAGGAGACGTGGGAGCATAGCAAGAGCCCTACCTACTACGAGGATACCGTTGAGCTCCCTGATGGTCTCAGCCCTCCTAAGGGTTACAAGCCCGTCGTTTAAGTAGCCGTTTATTCGTAATCTAGTCAATGTATGTAGTTCGCGCATAATTGTACATAGACACCTTCAATTCAATTGAACCAGCTACTTGAGCTCTCTTTAACCTCAGATACCAACTTTAATCCCTTCATCGATGTGATAGACAGCATAATTTCATCGTCATGATTGCGCGTTCCCCCAACATCCAGTATGACGCACCCCATTATTAGCGTTCTACTTAATTCCCGAAGATCTCGCCAAGCGATGGAAGATCGGCGACCGAGCTTTCAATCTCAGGGACCGTTTCGGCCGCTTCCCCACCCACGTGTTCCTCCAAGGCTTCGGCAATGGCTTGCAACACGAACCGGGATGCCCACCCGCCCGCAGGGGTTCGGCTGACGTGAACGCTAAAGTTACACTTGAAGAAGAGACGAATAGAAGCCGGCGTTTTGCTAAGCACGTTCTTTAAGAATCCCTGTAAAGCCGTTAAGCTTCATCTGTTCCGAATGGAGGGACCTTTGTATTTGGACGGCAGCAATATGCCGAGAGGGGAGGATATCTTTCCAAGGTCGTCACCGAGGAATTGAACTCCTGGGCGAAAAGGGAAAGTAAGAGTATGAACAACAGGCACGTTGTGCTCAATTGCAAGGGTTATTCGGATGTAAATGCCGCCCTGTCATACAGTACTGCTGTGCTGGACAAGCTCCAGTGGGTAGCTCTAGAATTGAGCATTGCTTCGTTCAAGTTCGCCGTAGTAACTGCTCGTCAGTCATTCTCGACTCAATCACCTAGATTCGTCAAATCAATCCGTTAAAATGAAGCAGTCACAAAGTCCCGCTCTTGCTCGTTTCCTCTCTGACTTCACGCTCGGTTTCTCAGATGGACTGACGGTTCCTTTCGCCTTGACGGCAGGTCTCAGTTCGCTGGGAAGAACCGATACCGTCATTTCTGGCGGCTTGGCAGAATTATGTGCCGGTAGCATCAGTATGGGAATTGGAGGGTACCTGGCCGCGAGAGATGAAGTTCCTCAATCCCAAGCGCATTATCAGCAAGTACCCGACGTCGATGACGAAGAAGAGATGAGAGGGATACTGAGCTTCGATGAAAGCAGCAGCAGCGGCGGTGGCAGTTTAGAGCTTACTGAGAAGGACTCAAGTCATGCTCAAAGGCTTCTCTGGAAGCATCTCGAGCTGCTGGATCTCCCCGAAGCCGTTGGCTTGCAAATTTTATCGACAATTCAAGACGCACCAGGCAGCTTGGAACGAGCCGCAGCTCGCCTAAAATCCTACAACGCGAATCTCTCCATTCCTATATCTGAACCACTCCCCATTTCCCCTCTTGCCTCCGGTCTCTCAATATCTTTAGGGTACACTATCGGTGGCATCATTCCGCTGTGCCCATATTTTTTCACCGCCACCGTCGGTGCAGGCTTTCGCTGGTCTTTGTGTCTTTGTCTCGTGGCGCTCTTCGCGTTTGGCTCTTGCAAGAGTTTAGCACTTCGGGGCAAGGGCAGTCGGTGGCGGTGCGTTTGGGAGGGCTTGCAGATGTTAGTGTTGGGAATGATGGCGGCGGGAGCGGCAGTTGCTTGTGTGAGGATGGTAGAAGGGAAGATGGGCGAGAATGGAGGGTCATGACACTTTCAATCGAGGAGCTGGGGGATGAGGTTAATTGAATTAGGTATTGTAACAAGTCGAGTTGGATCCAATGTAATTATACGTTATTTGTCCGCGCGTTCCTGAGTATAGTCGAGGTCCATGGCAAATAATGGCATTTGCGGAGTTTCGTTCTTCAATTATCTTTCATCAGAAGAAGCAATGGCCTCCTTCGTTATATTTGTGCCAGCTCTAGGTATAGTCTTCTCCATGCGATGTAGCACTGACTTGAAAAGCATGATATAGAAATTTGGAATATCTGTGAGACCGCTATATCCATTTTTTGTCACTTCTTTCTCATTAGGTACCAGGATGTTCAGCTAAACAACCGTCGAATGGAAACAAGCCCTTTTCTTTCCATATTCCTGCAATAGCTCGCTACTTACCTCGAGATGGATCTAATCCATTGGGACTATATTCACAACCAGCCTGTCGCCGGGACACACCCTCAGCACAACAGTATTTTTCATGCTACCGATCTTGACAATTATCATAACATGGATATTGGTGAGACCTTACGCCGGGGCTTGCTATTACCCGCGCCTCGGTATGATTGATCCAATTAGGATGCGATATTCAGATGACTTTGGGAGTAAACGTGTTAGCGATAAAGTATGCTTCAAAATGGTTCACACGAGTTCTTGCAAATCTTCAACTAGTTCTACTCGTTTAAATACTTCATATCGTCAAAGCTAGACTTTTCGCAAATACCCTAGTCGTGGGTTGTGAAACCCGAGGTTTGTTACGTTCAGGCAAAGGCTACTGTGGCCCCTGGTGCAGCGGAGTACGCGTCCCTCTTGCCTCGGTTAGTAACGCAATGATGCTCTTAGCTATCATTTGAACAAGCAGTGATAACCTCCATTGTCCTAGGTACTTTATGAGTTAATTGTTTAGTAGGCCCATAGCATACCGCTCTGACAGAGGGCAGAATCCATTCGCTCATCCCAATAGAATCTTTAGGCGAGGTACACCTTAATTAGATAATTCTCCTATCTTCCTCCTTGTACCTCAGAACGAAAGAGAAGGTCGACTCAAGCAGAGTGTTGCTCATCGAATTGATGCCATTGTACGACAAGACAGTAATCCCCAACCCCTACTCACAAATGACATGGTTGATTCGTTAGCACAAGGCGACCAGAGCCGGCAGAATAAAGCTACTCCATCTCAGGCAGCTGCGGCTAGATAGTAGAGTATAGGGAGCGGGTGTTTGTCAGGACTCATGTACAACTGTAATTACGTTCTAACTTCTCCACCCCTCCACGGTAGATACAGATGAGACGGTATGCGGATGCATAGGGCCCAGGACCCGATGACTAACTTCAGCACAGGTTTCCATCAACGCCAAGGCGTCATCATGTCGGCCTTGTCCTTTCCAGGTGAAAGCCAAATTGTTCATGCTGGCCAGTGTATCCGGATGATCAGGTCCTAGTTTTATCTTGCGATTCTCCATCACTTGCACCTGTAGCTTCTCCGCCTCCTCCCATCGGTCCTGATCCCAAAATATTAATGCAAGATTGTTCATGCTGGTTAACGTATCCGGATGATTAAGTCCTTGTTTTATCTTGCGATTCTCTACCACTTGCACCTGTAGCTTCTCTGCCTCCTCCCATCGGCCCTGGTCCCGAAATATTAATGCAAGATTGTTCATGTTGGTCAGTGTATCCGGATGATCAGGTCCTAGCTTTATCTTGTAATTCTCCATCACTTGCACCTGTAGCTTCTCTGCCTCCTCCCATCGGCCCTGGTCCCGAAATATTGATGCAAGATTGCCCATGCTGGCCAGTGTATCCGGATGATCAGGTCCTTGTTTTATCTTGCGATTCTCCATCACTTGCACCTGTAGCTTCTCTGCCTCCTCCCATCGGCCCTGGTCCCGAAATATTGATGCAAGATTGTTCATACTGGTCAGCGTATCCGGATGATCAGGCCCTAATAACTCTTCTCGTATCTTTGCAGCGTCTGTACCGAGATTTTCTGCACTACTCCATTGTCCTTCAAAGCGAAGGTATTCAGCAACACAGAAGAGAAGAGATGCCTTTGCTTCGATCTCATCTCTCGATTGTAATCCGCTGAACTGTAGCACAGTATTTGCGTGCGCGAGATATGCAGTGCATATTGTTCGGGTTTCGTACTTGCCGTATGGATACATATGTGATACTGTCATGAGTGCTTCTCTACCGAATCGATCGATCGTGCCCCGGTCGGTAAGCCACTTGCGCGTCACCAACTGCACAAGCCGATGCATATCGAAGCTACCGCTAATCTCCTCTGTCACAAACGAGAAGGCCTTCAGGATACCTAACGATTCTGTAAGCTCTATCTCACTCTGAGGCCCCCCGTTCCGTTCGTGCTCGCTATAATGTGACATAAACTGCGCCGGGATATCTTGACGATCGAGAATGCTCATGAAGGAGAGAAGCTCGCTAGCCAAAGCGTGCTGCTGCTCAATCTGCCGGAACGAAAGAATCCATGTTTGTGCCACTGCCTGTGGAGCCTCAGAGTCTCGCCCGACCGTCTCAAACTCTTTACTGAGCAGGTCTACCATGTCCTTATCGCTATTATTTAGCAGTTGAAGGTACTTGCCCACTGTTATGCTAGTCTCCTGAATGAATGCAGCGGCCTGAGCTAGTGCTAGCGGTAGATGCTCCAATTGAGACGAGAGTATCAACAAGTCAGCAGATGTCGTGCTGATGCCTTTGAGCCTCATACGAAGCAGCTGTTCTGACTCGCCCTTATTCATACGGAGCACCTCGATCGGCTGCTGTCCTTTTGTCAACCTGACTCCCACCTGTTTGTTTCTTGTTGTAATAAGAATAGCCCCGTGGGCGCATTCTGGCAAGTATCGTGCGAGATTCTTCTCGTCTTTCGACTCAATGGATCTCGTAGTAGTGTCCGCCGACTGGCCATAGAAGAGCTGCGCGTCATCCGCATTGTCGATAACCATAAGCCACTCTCCGCGGCTCTTATGCTCTAACCAACCTTTCACTAACAGCAACTTATCAGCCTTGGGTTCCGCATAGCCAGGGATCTGGTATTCTAGTGCAATAGATGCAAACGCTTGGTGGAAGCGTTCGGCATTACTAGCATGAACCCAGAAAACGGACACCGTAGGGCATGTCTCTTGCAGCCAGACCACGTATGCTAATGCAATTTGTGTTTTCCTATTACATGTTAAAACATCGGTGTGTACGATAAAGCCAGGTAACCTACCCAGTACCACCTAAGCCGCATAGTGATACTCTGGCTTGAGAAGTACCCTTGGTCTGTTGTTCGTGTCCAAGTTGATCCTTCAACTCATTTAGGATCCCTACGCGTCCGACAAAATTCGGATTACTTGTGTAGGGCACAAGGTCTAGATTGTTGTTCAGTCCTAGCGGTTACTAATTACTAGTGTTTTCTACTTACACGTTATGGTCGAAGCCTCTGGCTGAGTTTGTCTATTCTGTCCGGTGGATATTGATTGTTTGAGGTCATCGCCTATTTCCAAGAAGATTAGCAACCCGTATTCATAGCAATATTGTAACAACACTACACACCAGTAGTCATTGAAGGGACCCAATATTCCAAGAAAGCCTTAGTGCATGCTGCTGTTGTAGCAGCAGCATACCGCTGCCACACCTTCGTCTTATGGCTATCGGCATAATCGCAAGCGCCCTTGATCACTATACAAGGGAACGTATCCCATACCCCAGCGCCTTCCATCTCGAATCCAATAACGCCCTCTTGTTGTACAATGTCGTCACGTTGTTCTCCAGAATTCATTACTGTATCGCCGGACGCAATTAAGCCAAAATGGACTGCTGGCTGTGGTATGCCTTGATCAAAACGACGACGCAAGACTAGCTCACCGCTGCACCCGCACTCCTCGCAAGTCTCCCTGTTACTGATGTGATGATATGTTGCGTTGAACAGCTTATCGTGTGCGATACCTGGATACGTCGCTGCTAGCTCGGGCTCTTTTTGGAGCTCGTCAAGATGACTAGCCATCTTCCTCCTTAACATCTTTCTGCCGCGGATGCCTTCTAGCTTCGCTAATAATGCGCGAATCTCGGGGTCAGGTCTCCCTAATGACTCCAGAAGTGTATCTTTGCGTACGAAACGTTCGTGAAGCAGTCGACCGAGGTCGTATTGAATGACACCACTACTCACGATGACATCTCCAAGAACAATCTCACTATTGCTGTTAGGTACCAAAGGCACTGCACCACAAATACCAACGACAAGAGCTAGCTTGATATTAGGGAAGCTAGCACGGCAGTTAGCCGCAACGGCTGCGGAATTGGCCTTCCCCATACCCGGCATGTAGGCGAGCACGACGTTGTGCCGGCCGATGGACCCCGTCGAGTAGGCATTAGGATCACCTGGAGCTTTGTCGTAAGAGGGATCGTCATCGTCCCAATAGTGGTCGAAGGCAGCCTCGACAGCATCTGCCTCAATAGTGAGGGCGCAGATAATAGCAATATTGAAGGCAAGACGAGTGGTCGGGCGTGTCGGCTCCATGCCATCTCAGGGGTAGCATCAATCAGTCAACAATATGAGTCTCTACCTCATTTAGGATATTGGGCAAGAAGAGAAGCTGAGCAAGAAGAGTGCAAGAGCGGGGTTCCTTACCATGCAGCCATGTGCGGCTGAAATTATTATTTCGGGCATACTTCTATCCGAGCACATAAATTTAGCAAATCATATCCCATATTCACCCTCACGTACAACGAACGTCTCAGACACGCCTTGTTTGAACTTACTTGCGTTGATAGTAACTTGTAGACACCCGTGCTAGGCGCACACTAAATATCACGATCTTTACGGAAACTTGATGCTCTGCTCTGACTTACGGCCGCACATTAGTGAGGCTTGTGCAAAGGTGAAACCAAAAAAAAATCTCAACCATTCGTACTAGAGCCCGTACGCTTATAGCAATTAGCCTCTATAACTATAGAGTGCTACCACTATAATCATCGAGGCTATAGCTTAAATAATAATTCTTCTTGTTACCATTAACATCATCTAGTTATAACTTATATATATTGGGATAATAAAATAGAGTAAAATATTATACATTCATAAGGGCCATATGCTAGAAATAGGAACCATCTGCTATAAATAATGGGGCCATACACTATAATTATGGGATTTTCGTGCGAACAGTTGAGATTTTTTTGCATTTGCATTTGCACCTCTGCGGAAGCCTTGCTAATGTGCCACCGTACTGTAATAAGGTGGCACATTACTGGGGTCCCGCAAGAGTGCAAACGCACTTTCGGATTTCCCTATTTTCCACTTTTCAAACTTCCACTTGCGTATAAGCTGTAATCTATTATTAAAGACAATAAATGCAGAACTTATATGTATAGCACATTAAAATCATTTGGATAGACTTCGCCTTGCTCAAGATATTATATAATATTAAGCTACTAAACCCTGTGTCAAGTTATATTTAAGCTAATCCGTACATTTTGTGACTTTAAAACCCTGACGCTGAGCTTGGCTTGCACTGTAACATACAGAAGTAATATAGCCGTTTCGTGTACCAAGACCAACCTCGTCTGAGCTCCCTTATAACCGCAAGAAATCACTCCAATATTCCCAATCTAGCTGAGCATTTTCTATCAATCCCAGGTCATCAAAACTTTGGGGATCGGAAACGATTGGCAGCTGAATACTTTCTTTATGCCCCTTCTGTCGTCTCTCTTGAAGCAACTCGATGAAATGTGGCGTCATGCTAGATTTCCAAATACCCTGACGAAGCAGCTCATTTCTTCGCGCCTCCCATGCTTCTAAAGTCAAGTCCCCAAGAGCGAAGGAGAAAGTGCTGTCGCCATCATAGAGGAGTTCTGAATGTTCATTGTACAGATTTTCGACCAGCTTCCACGCCAGGCCTACTCGATCTGCAGAGGTCCTTTTTCGCAGGTCACTTATGACGTAGATATAGGCGTCCATCTGGAACTTGGAGGTCATGTCAGTAAATAAATGTGAGGAAAACTTGCTGCGGATGCCCGCGTCCACCATCTCCAACATGGTTAAAGCCGAATCGAATAGGATGTCGCTTTCCTGTGGAGTCATATATACCTCGCTCCCATTGACTGCAGCTCGTCCTACAGGATGGTGAACCTTGAACCGCATGCGAGCAATCGCGAGATTCGCCACGGCTTGCGTCAGGGCATGAAGCGGTATGCATGTATCCGAATTGCGAAGAAATTTCTCTTGATAGATGGCCTCAAGTTCATCGATGGCCTTGTCTTCCAGCTCTATAGACGTCTTGCCTCTTACAGGACCCCGAAGGATGTTTTCAAAGACTTTGGCCGCTGTGGGCGAAGATCGAAGCCAGTTGGAGACTTCAAACTTCAGCAGGATGCACATCATTTCAGTCGGTCCGTTGTGTCCAATAGGAGCTTCGATCATGTCGGGATGCAAATCCGCGTCATTGACGTTGAGAGGGAGACGGACATTACCGACTTCGGATGGTGGTGGTTTCATTACACTGGAAACCATGGGAACTCGAGAATATAGGCGGCACAAATGCCACCAAAGACGGACGCGCATTTCCTTCTCGAAGAAACTGATCTTAGAGTCGGCATTTTCTCGATGTAGACCCATCTTCTGGCCAAGCCTCATGGCAGCGCCGATTAAGGTGGAAGCTAACTCAGACTCTGGGTCTGCAAGGAGAAATAATACGAATGCCTGTAGAACTTCGAGGTTTCTGCTCGTGAGAAAGTCGGATGCTATGAGGGCTCGGAGAGTCGCGGCTCTGTAGCGCACCAATAGAGTGCCCCTAGTCTCGCCAAAGGAAGTCTGACAGTCTTCCGAGGACATAGAGATGATGGCAAGAGTGTATATGGCGAACATGATGGCGGCCAAGGGGTCAGATATGGCGGCAGCATCCCAGCTTGCATCCAAGATGCGCTGCTGCAGAGAGGGTACGTGGATGGTCTTGATAAGCGGGTTGACACTTTCAACAAAAATCTGCCAAAACCGGTAGATGTGTCTTGGCTCTGGGTGTATCTCGTGGAGCTGAGGCTGGATACCGGAAACAACGGAATGAAGGGGTGGCGTCGGATGAAAAACGGGGTCTTCTTTATGACGCAAGCTATAAATTGGAGGATGCTTCAGCTTTTCCCAACAAAGACGTTAGTCTTGAGCAATAGCAGAGAGTCTTGGGAGTCAGAAAACGAACCTCTGGGCTCAAGTTCGACCACAAACAACTGAATATGAGGTCAGTTTGTTACTTAATGAGATCAAGTAGTCTTGATAAGCCGGTCATCTCACAGTTCTAGGTTTGTTGTAGTATGCTCTGAATGGTAGATACTCGGACTAGACCCAAGACTTGGGGAGTCGCTCTGTTTAAGCTTGACCTCTAGCTCAGAGGGCACCCAAGTATTCGCGTACTGGATGAAGTCAACATTGTGCTTCCGCATTAGATCTTCATATCTAGCCAGCCGACCGAGTAGGTCTTCGTCCACCGCCCTCTTACGAGGCCGATATGGGGCAGGTTCGCCATAAAAGCACTGGGTTTGCGCTTTGAGACAGTTGGAACAGGGTTCGCCTTTGTCGCATTTGACCTTACGGCGAGCGCAGAGCGAGCAGGCATTTCTTTGTTTCATGGTAGGAGTTTGAAGATGTTGAATTAAGCCAATCTGCGAAATAATCAAACGGTCATTGAGTGAATGAAGATTGTCCGAGAAGGGGGCGATCGAGGAGGATTCTCGGACAATCCGGGTCCTAAACCGGTCTAGCGCGGCTCGGACTCGGAACTTGGCCTGGCCGACTCCCTACTTTTGCATCATGACGGAAATTACTTGAGCGCGTAAAGCTTGGCTCAAGGCCAGTATAATCGGCATGTGGACAGGTTTTGTGTGTTTTATTTGGGGAAATGGCTCGTAGATGCCGGTAGGATCTGTACCCAAACTTGTGAAATATCAGCCAGAAGACACATTACCAGCTTACAGATCTACGCCTTTCTTCTCAAGACCTAGAAGATGACAACTAGATTTCTTCTTTCTCAAAAAGCTGAAATAAATTTCAAATATACTATGAAATATGGACAATCCCGAGATCTTTAGGTTATCGGAGTCACTCGAGCGAGACTGCCATAGAAGAGCCCCATTCATAACTACCCAAGCATTACTCTACCTCATTCCCGACGTCTAGCGGAGCATGACGCGAGGATATCCCGCACTAAATCGTTTTCGATCCCTCGGGTCCGAAAAGGATTGTCGGAGTCGGGCGAGCCAGTTACTCTCTAGTATTTCTCTGTGCTTTTCCATGGCCGATGCTTGAGCCGAAGATCAACATTGTTCAAATTTCTAATTCTACCACCCTATTTAACAGGGAAGTTCCCTTCAAAGAATTCCTTTCTCACACCAAACTGTTCCAAGCTTCGATATCCGACTTTTCTGTCTAACCATTCTGTCTCTTAGACGTTTGTTTCCATTACCACGCCTAGACAGTCTAACGCGTGGCTTTAACTGTTCAACTTGATTTGGGAATTTATTCACAATGCTCAACGAAGATAGTAAACAAACAAAGGCTACTCCCGCAACCGATAAGGACGCAGAAGCTACAGCCCCAGGACTAGAGTCAACCGCCAGCGACACAAATCCCAAACAGAGCCAAGATGGTGCGTCTGTCCCGCCGACTACCAAAGACGATGTGCACCCTTCTGGACTCAGACTCGGCTTAATTCTCACCTCTGTCTTCACGAGCATGTTTTTAGTCTCTCTGGTCAGTACTTCCATGTTATACCCTTGATCTTTAGAGACTAACGTATCACAGGACCGTTTGATCATCACCACGGCTATTCCACAGATCACAGACGAATTTAAATCTGTCACAGACATTGGCTGGTACGGATCAGCTTATCTCTTAACAACATGTGCATCTCAACTTTTGTTTGGAAAGATATACTCCTTCTTCAGCATCAAGGTTACATTTTTAATTACCATCTTCATCTTCGAGGTGGGTTCTGCTGTGTGCGGGTCGGCACCTAGCTCAGTCGCCTTTATCGTTGGTCGAGCTATTGCAGGAGTTGGAGGAGCGGGTATTTACAGTGGTGCTGTAAGTATTTACCCCAATCGTTTCTTTGTTCCAATATCATGCATAGCTTGGTGAGATCGCTAACTTGCACCTCAATTACCTAGCTCATCGTCATCGTAAACACCGTGCCGCTGCATAAACGACCGTTATATCAGGGCATGTTCGGCGCCGTCTTTGGTGTTTCCTCTGTGGTTGGGCCATTACTTGGAGGAGCATTCACTTCAAAAGTGACTTGGAGATGGTGCTTCTATATCAACCTTCCCTTGGGTGCCGTGGCTATGGTGATCATACTGTTTCTTCTGAAGATCCCTGAGCGAGACACGACGAAGCTCTCTACGAAGGCTAAGTTAGCGCAGTTGGATGTTTATGGGTCTATGTTGATTATTCCGGGTTCCGTATGCTTGATCTTGGCACTGCAGTGGGGTGGCTTGACCTATTCTGTTAGTTTGAATCTGGTAACGATGCTGTACAGAAATACTAATGTCTTCACAGTGGAATGACGGTCGCATTATCGCTTTACTCACTCTTGCTGGAGTGCTCCTTTTGGCGTTCGTCTTGGTTCAGGTTTTCTTACCCAAGACTGCCACCATTCCTCCCAGAATCTTTAAGCAGCGCAGTATCATGGCTGGTCTTTTCTCGACAATCTGCATTGGATCGCAGCAGATGATTTTCAGTGAGTTGAATAAAGTAGCAGAATCTCCTCTAGGATCTAGCTAAGTTGAAATAGTCTACTACATCCCCATCTGGTTCCAGGCCATCCAGGGTGTCTCAGCCATAAACTCAGGCTTTCGCCTTCTCCCACTTGTCCTTTCCATGGTCGTCTCCTCCCTTTTGTCAGGCGTTCTTGTCCATCGCATTGGCTACTACACTCCTTTTTTAATCGTCGGTGTCTGTTTCATGTGCGTGGGTGCTGGTTTGCTAAACACACTGCAAATCAACACCTCAGAGGCTAAATGGATCGGCTATCAGATCCTCTACGGGTGGGGATTCGGCTTGGGTTCCCAGGCGCCCAACCTCGCTGCTCAAACTGTCCTGCCAAAAGCCGACATCCCAATTGGCGCGTCGCTAATGTTCTTTTCTCAGTTGCTCGGTGGCGCCATATTTGTCTCAGTTGGTCAAAACGTCCTCGAAAACCAGCTTCGTCAACGCCTCTCATCCGTCCCCGGCTTCAGCCCCGAGACAATTCAGAACAGCGGCGCCACCTCGCTGACCGACCTGCCCGCATCAATCAAGACCACAGTCCTGATTGAGTACAATGAGTCGCTTCGGCACGTATTCCGGGTAGGCTTGGTTCTGGTATGTGTCACTATCCTCGGTGCACTGGCAATGGAGTGGCGGAGCGTGAAAAAGAACGGGAACAAGGGGGAAAGAAAATCTGAGGAAGACGGCACTAAGAAGGTGGAGGGTGTGACTGAGGAGAAATAGACAGTACCTCGAAATACGGTTTTGAAGCGAATAGGATGGAATCTCCGCTCAACTAATAGTTATAAGTGAATAAGATATTTCCTTAATATAATAATCCATACTCCATATTTGGATCTAGTCATGGCCGCCTTCGTGTCAATTCATCTCTAAACCACCATGAACGAATACTCCATTACTTTGCGGTGTAACGATGATTATATATCGTAATTACCAGGTTGAATCTTCAGAAATCATAAATATCGACAAAGTATTTCATACGGATTATCCGTGGTCATTATAGATCTACTGCTATGAAAACGTCGCTACCGACGCAGGCAGCCCTATGCATTTAGGCAACCCGACTAAAGAGAACGTTGTGCCTCTGCTAGCATGGGTAGTGCATCTTATATATCGATAGCTCCGAAGCTATGAGTGTGGTGGCTGTCGCTAGCGTCTCACAAAAGCAGGGCTTTGCGACCATGATTCGCTTGTCATTTCTGGCGGCGCCGCTACTCCCAGGACACGTCTTCGCTTCTGTGAAAAACATTCGCGGTCAGCAATCAGCTCTTGGAGAAAACGGTTTGGTGTTGTTCTGTGGCGCCTAAATGCTGCTAGGCATGTGAATCTTCACAGGGTTCCGAGAAAGGCCGTATTGTTCATTCCCCCATACTTTACACTAATTATTCACCATGCACCACTTGCATGTGGGCGGACGTGTTAGGCTCATGCTGATTCAGTGCATCTCTGCCGAGGTATCCGAGGATCAGTTAGCCATATTCATCATTCCAAGCCCTTTTCTTTAGGAAACTGTCATCAGACGATTCCTCCGTTTTAGTATAGATGTGCAAAACTTCCCAGCACATGATTGCCTCACTAACTGCAACCCCAACATTAGACAAAACCCCATAATTACTAGTTAGGCCGAGACACCTCAATGGCACATTATGTCTAATGTTAACTTACCGGTCAACCTGTCTGATAGTCGCCAGCCAAACCGTGGCTGGAATAGGCTAGTCGTATGCACGCTCAGAGCTGAACGCCGCAAGGTAAGATAAATCTTAGCGTCAACGCCAGGGAATGCAGTTAATGCGACACTTTTCGTTCACCTGACGTTATTCATAGCAGCACACGATACGAAATGGGGTTAAAGTGAACAATTCGATTACCAGCATTGAGCTGAAGGGCTTCTAGGTGGCTGGAAAACTTTGATCCTGTTTTCCCCGATGGTTCCCCGGCTTCCTAGGCGAATAGCAGAGACCTCTGGATTCGTCCTGACGGATTACGGGTCAATTCTGTCCGATCTGATCCCTCGCTCTTCGGACAAGATATTTATCTAGCCGTAACGTACCTAATATATTAGAGTTACTTTTCCCCTTTTCTAGTCTTTCCTCCTGTTTGTTCTCCACTGTGATACTTGCACCATTCATCTCACATCCCAAAATGGAGATATCGAAGGCTCCGCAGGCCTTAGGTGACGCTCTTCAAACTTTAATTGGCTACATCCAAAAAGCATTCAGCTCCAGATTACCACACATTTTCGGCCTCAGGACAGCATCTGGAGTGTTGGCTATCCTAGGGACATGCTATGGGGTCAACAGACTCCTGAACAGTCGCGTACTCGGCGCTGGGCCGTTCAAATCATGGGACTCGAACAAAGAGTTGGTCCTGATAACTGGAGGTAGCAGCGGGATGGGTGCTCACATGGTCCAAAAATTCTCTGAGAAAAATGTGAGAGTCGTCTCACTCGACATAAATCCTCCCAAGGATGTGCTACCGCCAAACACTCAATTCTACCAACTCGATGTTACGTCGCCAGACGAAGTTCACAAGGCCGCGGCGAAGATTCGTAGTGAAATCGGCGACCCGACTGTTCTCATCAACAATGCTGGCATTGTATCGGGCAAAACCATCCTCGAGATTTCGGATCACCAGCTCAAGCGCATGTTTGACGTAAACATCCTCGCCCATTATTGGCTTGTGAGGGAGTTTCTGCCAGCGATGATCAAGAATAACCAAGGCCATGTCATCACTATGGCAAGCGTCGCGAGCTTTCTCACCATCTCTAACAACGTCGACTACAGTTGCGTCAAGTCGGGCTTGATTGCTTTTCACGAAGGCCTTACACAAGAGCTCAGGCACCGATACAACGCCAGAGGTGTGCTCACCAGGTATGTCCTCCGATAATTAGAGTCATCCATCCATCATTCAAGTGACATCATTAACATTTCTCACTACCAGCATTATCTTTCCATTCTGGGTTCGCACGCCTCTCGTCAAGAATCTTATTGCACACTCCACTTTCAAGGATGGTGTTCTCGAGCCCGAGGACGTGGCAGAAGTGGTTGTGAACCGTGTTGTCACAGGTGGAAGAGGAACTCTTTTCGTACCAGGCTACGGCGCAGCCCTAGCTGGAATACGCGGCTTCCCAGCATGGCTTCAAGAATTGATTCGTGACTGGAAAGCCAGTGTCTTGCGAGAAACGGGGTTTTAGCCGAGGGTGAGGTTTGACGAACTATTTAAAACCTGATTCTTGCGCCTGCAATGATGAATGCATTTAGTGGCTTCGAAGAGCCCATCAGATACCATAGCGAACCCAATTTCTTATTCAATTTGGCAACCTGCATTATCATATATTCTTCCAACCAAGGCACAGACTGCATCTGAAAGTGATACTCTTGAATTGGTCCGTTGGATTAACGAAACCAGATTTAAAGACGCTTCGTGATGAGTCAAGGTTTGATCTTGACTGAAATATAAAGAAACAGCGATTTTCATATGCAGATCCATGGTCTCTTGTTTGTTTTATACTTCTTTCCTTCACTCTGCTTCTTCAATCAGACATCAGCATGGCGCGATCACCACAACGAAAAGCTACTTCCCGGCATAAGAGGCCTCCTCCCTCGTCGTACAAGCAGAATTCAATCACATAAATCCGTTATTCAGGCACTGAGGACTCTGTTGACTAAAAATTGACCAGTTATTGCACATATCATGCTCTCAAGGTCCGCTATTCAGGCGGTAGGTCAGCAGGTACGGTAGTAGACCCCGTGAGTTGCGTGGCGACAGTGACGGGCCTTCATCTCAACCTCGACGCATCTCAACCGCACCTAGTGGATGCTATACGTCTTTGACCGAATGTCGTTTTGAAAACCAGACTGCCTGTATTAGTGTCTGATGATGAGATCCCACTCGATCTACTGACAGAGGCTATCGGAACCGGGGCCTAGTGCTGATGACTTTGTGGGCCATGAATATCTGAAACTAGGGGTCGAGCTGACACCAGTCAGTATCTGGAAATATCGTGAAACCTAATATGGTCGAAGGAATACGGCCGAGTCCTTTCCTGAAGGAGTCTAGGCGGTACTTGAGGCACTGAGGGCCTGGCCGGATAAACCGCTTGCACACCAAGGTGATAACCTCACAGCAAGTCTCATTCAACCAAGTAATTCGCCAACCATTGAGTCTTCCTGTGGCACTTTAAACTTGGTTTTTAATTCTGATAGCTCGCCCGGTTCTTGTTCTTGTGCTTTAGAACCATCTCGCATCTTTCTGTGGGTCTATAGACGACTCGCCCGGTACATTATCTGGCAGTTAATGTCCTTGTGATATCCAATTCACGAGGTCGAAGAGCCTCTCTCAACGCTCCCGATGGCTTTAAGAATGCCACACAGTTACTTCAATGGTTACAGTACAGTACCAAATTTGGGGTGAATAAATCTTTATCTTTCGATCCGATGGCGTATAGTCACTTGTCCAATTGTTGAGTTCATGCGGGATCCAGAAGTTTGAAGTGACATTTATTGAGGCACAGCCGTAGGATAATCAGTTGTGGCATTTCCACGACTATTTGCTACAAAAAGAATCCAGTTATAAAGGGAAGATGAGTGTTCTCGAGGGGAGGCGGAATGGCTATGCACGTCTCGCTCACCAGAAAGGTTCACTCTCCAATATGAGCCCAAAAAAGTTTTCACTCAGAGCAAAAATAAACTGGAAGGCATCGTGAGACATGATTGCTCCCGGCAGGGCTTGAACCTGCGACCTTCGCATCACCAATGCTTTCCAAGTGGAAGTATTAGTACGAAGCTCTAACCAACTGAGCTACGGAAGCCATCCAGTTTTGGTTATTGATTTCCGGAGACGGAATTTGCCTCTATGCAGCGATACCGAATTCGGTGGGTGTCTAGGGTAGCTAGCCTTCGTGAATCAGAGCTACCTCGGTGTTAGGCTCTACCACAGATTAATGCGACGCAGTAGGTGGCATTGGATGGATACGCTCCACTTCGCAAGTTACAAAGTAATTATGGATTTTCTATGGGACACCGTTGGACCCTGATTTTGATTGATGAGCGGCACTTGGAGTCCCATCCACTAACTAATATGCCCAGGGGCGACGCAAACGGCTTCTCGGAGTTGTCCCGTCGGAATTCGCTTAAAACCCTGCATCCCAGCTTCACATGCAGCCCTAACAGTTGTTGAAGATAGGGTAGACCCCTTTTCTCATCCTATGATGATATCCCATTGCTTACTTTCCCTCATCTTCCACAAGAATCAGACAATTGTTAAGACGAATGTGTCCAAGTTTTGTCGCCAAGCCCGACTCTCGTCAGCTTCTTTTAAGCCCAATTTGGAATCGAGCCCGACCTCCGGCAATCGGTAGTTGGCGCTCCAAGCGTAGTGTTACACCATCATGACACGAGACAGGGTTAATCCGGTTGTCCGCTGCTACGTATATGATGCCAAGAAATAATCCGAACTACGTGTGAAAAATAGCGTCTTAAACCCGAAAAAAAAGGGGAGGTGGAGCTATTCACTGCATGTTTTCGTAAAGGGGAATGGTATCTGGAGCCTCAACGTCTTGGGCCCACGTCTTCGATTCTGCCGAGGCATATCACCAGACGGAGATTGACGACGTTAAGAAGGGCCATTAAGATACCAAGGCTCGGGGTTTTTTTTATATTATATTTGAATACTCGAAAGCCCAATTTTGGAACGCGTTTGGCACAACATTGGTGTTGGGACGTGGAGAAGCAATGGCAGAAATTGTTGAGATTCCAGAGCCTAAAGGGCTGCCATTCATAGGTCATATTGGCACGCTCGATCCAAATTTTCCTCTTGGGTCAATGGTATCTTTGGCAGACCAATATGGTGGGTTCAATTGGCTCTTTTTATTTGCGATTCGAACTGACAATTCTGTTCAAGGCGAGGTGTACCGATTGCGATTCCCTGGTCGAACCGTCGTCTTTGTCTCTACTCAAGCTTTGGTTAATGAAGTATGCAACGAGAAGCGATTCAAGAAGTCGGTAAATTCTACGTTGACTGTAGGTGCAATATCCCACGGTATTAAGGTTGCTAGAGTCTGACCCTTTTTGTAGCAAATCAGAGATGGCGTCAATGATGGCCTGTTTACAGTAGGTTGATTTCACGAACACCATGACCCCTCTTGAATATGCCTAACATCAATCAATGTAGGCCAGAATGGGAGAGGAGAATTGGGGTATTGCTCATCGCGTGCTCATGCCAGCTTTCGGTCCTCTCTCTATCCGAGGCATGTTCGATGAAATGCACGATATTGCGAGCCAGCTGGCTCTCAAGTGGGCGCGATATGGCCCTGACTCACCAATTGCTGTGACGAATGATTTTACTCGGCTGACTCTAGATACGCTTGCATTGTGTTCTATGGGATACCGTTTCAACAGCTATTATTCCCCTGTTCTTCATCCGTTCATTGCAGCTATGGGTGATTTTCTCACCGAGGCGGGAGAGAAGCCCCGACGACCACCACTGCCCTCATTTGTCTACCGCTCACGAGACGAAAAGCTTAAAGCGGATACTGAGATCTTGAGAGGTACGGCCAGAGAAGTTTTGGAGGCTCGAAAGGCTTCAGGGAAGAGTGACCGGAATGATCTCTTGGATGCTATGTTGAGAGGCGTCGACTCCAAGACTAGCAAAAAGATGACCGACGAGAGCATCATGGACAATCTAATCACTTTTCTCATTGCTGGCCATGAGACCACATCTGGTCTTCTTTCATTTACCTTCTATCAGCTCCTCAAGCATCCCGAGTGTTATCAGAAAGCGCAGCGGGAAGTAGACGAGGTCTGCGGGAAGGGCCCTATTCGAGTCGAGCACCTCTCAAAACTCCCTTACCTCAACGGAGTTTTACGCGAGGTTTTGCGACTTGATGCAACACTTCCATTATTCACAGTTGAGGCGTTTGAAGATACTCTCCTCGCAGGTAAGTATCCTGTGAAACAAGGCGAGACCATCGTCACAGTGCTCCCAAAATCGCATACCGATCCCCTCGTCTACGGCGACAATGCCCGGGAGTTCATCCCAGAGAGAATGTTCGACGAAAACTTCAACCGCATCAACCATGAATTTCCCAATTCATGGAAACCCTTCGGCAACGGCATACGCGGCTGTATTGGCCGCCCTTTTGCCTGGCAAGAAGCGTTGCTCGTCATGGCTATGCTTCTTCAGAATTTCAACTTTGTGCTTGACCCGAACTACAAACTTGAAGTCCAGCAGACGCTCACGATCAAGCCCAAGAACATGCAAATGCGCGCGATTCTGCGCGACAACTTGACACCAACAACGCTCGAGCATCGTCTGGCCGGCCTGGCCGTCACCGAGACCAAGGGAACGAAAGCGACGACGAATGACGCCATGGATGATGAAAGCCTTGTCCCACTGACGATCTTGTATGGGTCAAACAGCGGAACATGCGAGTCCTTAGCGCAACGTATCGCAACTGATGCTTCCGCATACGGCTTCCGTGCCACTAAGATTGACTGCATGGATAGTGCGAATGGGAAGCTACCTACGGATCATCCGGTTGTCATTGTCACATCATCGTACGAGGGAGAGCCTCCAGATAACGCTGGACATTTCGTGGCTTGGATTGAAGGGGCCAAGCCGGATGAGCAACCGCTAAAGGGCGTTTCCTATGCCGTGTTCGGCTGTGGTCACAAGGATTGGGTGTCAACCTACCATCGCATCCCGAAGCTGGTGGATGGTACCATGGAGCAACTGGGCGCTACAAGGCTTGCTGAGCTTGGCCTTGCGGATGCTTCAACAAGCGAAGTCTTTTCCGACTTTGAGTCGTGGGAAGACAACTGCCTCTGGGCTGCACTGACTGCTAAATACAACACTGCTGAGGCAGCTGATGTATTGAGCAAGGGCATCGACGTCACTGTATCTAACCTGCGAACCTCGACTCTTCGACAAGATGTCAAGGAAGCCACAGTTGTCGACGTTCAGACCCTCGCGTCTGGCGATGAGAAGGGTCCAATCAAGAAGCACATCGAGGTGCAACTACCGGAGGGTATGACCTACAATGCCGGTGACTACATCGCCGTGCTGCCGATTAACCCCCAAGAGAGTGTACACCGAGCCATGCGCCGGTTCAAGCTTTCACGGGACGCGCAGCTGGAGATTAATACAAATGGTCCTCTGGCTCTACCTGTAAACACGATGGTGCCAGCGTATGACATCCTCAGTTCGTACGTCGAGTTATCACAACCTGCAACCAAGAGGGTAAGTCACAAAAGGAATTTACACCAATAGCTACCAAACATGGGATACTGATGCGAGATTTACAGAACTTGATAACCATGACCGAATACGCTGCCGATGACGATATTAAGGCTGCTCTGAACAGTTTAGCAACCCAATCCTATGCCGAAGAGATCAAAGCCAAACGTGTTTCCGTCCTTGACATTCTGGAGCGCCATCCATTGATTGACCTTCCTATTGGCGTATTCCTGTTCATGATACCCTCCATGCGTATCCGACAATAGTAAGTCACACAGGCTACATTCACACGCAATCATCTAACCGCTGAATAGCTCAATCTCTTCATCGCCTCTTTGGGATCAATCTCGCGCCACTATCACTTTCTCCATCCTCAACCAACCTTCCTTGTCCGGCCATGGTCCTTATCTCGGCGTCGCGACCTCGTATCTCAACTCGCTCTCCGTAGGGGACACACTACAAGTCGCCACCCGTCCCTCACATGCAGCCTTCAGCTTGCCCTCAGATCCTGACAAAACCCCAATCATCTGCGTTGCCGCCGGAGCCGGCATCGCTCCCTTCCGTTCCTTCATTCAAGAGCGTGCCACCATGCTTGAGTCGGGCCGCAAGCTCGCCCCAGCGATTCTGTTCTTTGGTTGCCGTTTTCCAGACATGGACGATCTTTACCGTGACGAACTCGAAGAGTGGCAACGTATCGGTGCTGTCGACGTGCGACGCGCGTACAGTCGCGTACCAGAACAGAGCGAGGGATGTAAGCACGTGCAAGATCGCATGTGGAAAGATCGTGAGGAGATTATCAATTTGTGGCACAAGGGCGCCACGGTGTTTGTTTGCGGATCGAGAGGTGTTGCTGAGTCGGCCAAGGAGTCGATTATCAAGATCAAGATTGAGATGGAGAAGAGAGATGGCGGCAATACGGACTTGGTGAGCACTCAGAAATGGTTTGAGGGGTTGAGGAATGTTCGTTATGTTACAGACGTATTTGACTAGAATCGAGGTGCTTCTGGAAAGGGGTTAGATGGATATTGATATATTTAGATGTGCGTAATAAATTGGAAGAGAAACCAGGTACATATGATAGTTTAAGATTAGCCTTGTTCATAAAAGTTTGGTATCATTTCGTTTGAGTATAATTACTTCAATTTCCCAATCGCCCAAATATCATGCCTTCTTAATATCGTTAACTTTGACCGCAGCCTCCATCGCATCCTCTTTCTGAACCTCCGCAAAACTTGGAGGGGCAATCTCATCGTCCGGCGGCCTGATCCACGATTCCGTTGCGTCGGCCACTGGGTACTTCGGTTCTTGTGCCGCCATTCTTGCACCTTCACCATCACCCGGCTTCACCAAGGTAATAAAATGAGACCCGGATGCTTTGAAGTTTTGGCCCGCTATGTCTGCACAAATCGCCCATCTTAGTTGATGAGTGTGCGTGATATTATAGGTTGTGAAACTTGGTTGGAGCCTTCTCATTGGACATCTGGCACCAATACGACCCTGATAGCCAACTCTCAGGTTGATCGCCTCGCCAAGATCAATCGGTGGCATGTCATCCGTGATGGGAATGAAGATTGGCTCGACAAGTTCCTCGATGGCGCTGTCGGTTTGAAGATCGAAATTCTCGCTACTCTCTGAATCGTGTGGGCTGAATGTGCCTCCACATCTGATTCTTGTTGTCGTTGTAATCCTGAGGCTTAGGGACTTTAATCTGGCTGTCTGTTCAATGCCATGAATGGTGTCGGTAGTACTACTCCAATTTGGCGCGGCTCGGATTATAATCGGCACATGGTTGGGATTCTCAAGCTGGATGACGGTCGGTATGTCGATTTGGTAGTTGAACTTAAGGGTAGGGACTTTGGCGGAGTTGAAGAGTTGTCTGGTCTTCTGAGAGAAGCTAAGCTCAGCTTCTTCCATTCCTGGGACGAGCCGATACGATATGATCGAGTACGATTGTTTTATTTTCCGTAGACGAAAGTCTACAATTGGTGGTTTGGAGCTTAGAGTCCGTATGTTAAATGGTAGAGTCGCCTCGTGCATGTCCGCTGAGCCCTGCCCCATCACTCTCATCTCAGCACAGAGAAAATACTCCACAAAGCCTTGCATTCTTGTGCCAAATCCGTGGGATGTGATAGCGAAGGTGTCGGGTAGTTCACATTCTGCGGGGTTGAGGGGGATGAAGCTATAGTCTGAGGAATAAGTACTCGCCGCCATGGATGTATTATCAACATATGTCGGGACAGTGAATGAAAACGGCCAAATCTGCTCCTCGCCTCCCGCAGCGATGTGAATAGGCCCATCAAAGACCCGAAGCGTGTACCCTGGGCCGCTTAAAAGGTTGAAGCGACCGCGATAGAACCTGGTGCTGTTCCCTCCCCGATTGACGACCAATTTCGATTTAGTTCTTCCATGGAGAGTGATTGTCACTGAAGTTTTTGGGCTGACTATGTGCTGTTTGCGGTAAACACATCCACTGATAGTGTCGCCTGGTGCGTAGTATGTCTGGCTGCCCTCGAGCCGAATGCCGAGATGGGCGTTCGAGGAATAGACGGTACGAGGCATGGTGTAACTAATAAAGGCACAGCGTTGGGTACCGTGGCATGCTAGCCTCGTTTGGACGAGTGTATCGTGATCGCATACTATGGGTTGAGGTGGTGGAGAATTGAAGTTTGAAGGTTGAAAATCGGCTTCAAGATTAAGGCGGCTGATGCGGAGGTTGTGCGGCCAGGCTCCTAATTTATATAGCCACGTTTACGTCATCGTCGGCTGGGATTCACACTGCCATCGCATATCAATCCTCCATCGCTCATTGCATGACGATTCGAGCACGTGTACTTCGTAGTTGTCAATATCCCAGGGCTCTATTGCGTGCAGCCTGATAAGCAACCGCAACAAGACCTGACTCCACAGTCACTCCTCGTATCGCCCGTATTTAATTCTTTACAGTCTCGCCATTGCACACGCGACCGCCTAGGTGCGAAAAGGGGTTAAGTCGCGCACCGCCTGTAGCCAACCCCTACAAATACAGGGCACAGCCATTCGCACTCGCTTAAAGAAATCCGTTACAGGCGCTTGGGCATTATATTTTAGGTGAGAAACTGGGTATCGGAACACCAGTACAGATTTATTAAGAGTATCAGTTACTTGATGATTATTACCGGTTACAATAGTTGCTGTTACGTGGTGCGCGGTATGCTCAATAGGAGGTGAAAGAGCCTATGTACAGATTAGTGTGTGCGCCGTTTTGGAGCGGCATTTCTGTAGGGAGCCGCGCCCCCTAGTGGGGCATGCTTTAGCCAATCATACTCCTCGCACAGCTGTGCTCCCCTTGTAGTTAAATGACACCCACTGAAGATACAGCACCAAAAAAAGCTTGGAACTATTATTAAGTTGTAGCTGTGCGAGTTGGCGGTTAAGTCGGCATCTTAGGCGGAGAATCAGTACCATCGGGGGGCCGGCTATTATAATGGTGCTGGTCTTAGTGGCGCTCTAGAATAAAGCACGGATGGGGAAGAAATGAGCCGCTTCAGCCCTGTGATGCCCTGATAGATTGACTCGTCGCTCACGAATGCCTTCGTCGTTGTTTGACTAGCATGGCGGGTCTAGTCATGTTAGTATGTGTCGTAGAACTTTGATTTCGGTCGAAATTAAGCTACTTGACCGACTGCCAAGCATAGGCGTGGGCGTGATATCTTCTTGGCTCACGGTGCTGGTACGAATGAGATGAGCTCACCTGCTGTAGACGTCCAAAGGCAAGTTCTCATTCCAGAATATCAGAGAATCAAATGTCCTTTACACCGGCAGATGCTTTCGGAAAGACCTGGGAGCTTGATACTTGCTTTATTCTAACCCGAGTCTGCTCGTGGCTATGGGCAGCACCGAAATCAGGCGTTGATGGTAATGTGCTCTCACGATATTGTTGGCCTTGACAGCCCATGAGTTTGTCCACGATATCAATGTTTGTAACCGTTGTAGGCTGTATTGGTAAATGATGTCAAGGAATTTGGGTAGAGGTATTTGTCTATTTCGTTCCGCAGGTGCAAATTCTCAAGTAAATAGTGATAGTATACATCTGGAATTTCATCGTCACTTTCTTTTAACTAATTTCCTGCGGCAATACTATGCCTCGTTCCTAACGACCCGTTAGTCATCAGCGACCTCGTATCGCGCTGGTCCTTCAGCTTGAATCCCGTCTCCAATGACGCCAATCTCCCACCATTTGCTTCCTTGGGCAGCTCAGTACCGTAGCCGCCACCTCCAGGTGTCAGTATGATGACACGGTCGCCAGCACCGAAATGGGACGTCTTTCTTGGTCCTAGAGAAACATGTCTTATCGCTCCCGTAACCGGATCCTTGCGCACCCAAACGTTCTGACCTCGCTGTCCGTCCTCTCCGCCCTCCAGACCGTACGGCGCTGTAACTCTTCTGTCCGTCAGGACGGAAACCTGCAACGGCACGCGAAACTCGATATCGCGAACACACCCGTCGCCTCCTCGGTACAAGCCAGCGCCACCGCTGTCTTTCCGGATGGAAAACTCATGTAAGATGACTGGGTATCGCTTCTCCAGAATCTCGGGATCAGTAATGCGCGTATTTGTCATGTGGGTATGCACAGCGCTCGCTCCGTGCCAACCAAGACCAGCTCCAGCGCCACCACAGATAGTCTCGTAGTACCCGAAACCTTTCGTCACTTTGCCAGTGACGGGGTCAGTACCGCCACAGCCGAAGCTCAGGTTGTTCATTGTACCTTGGGAGGCGGCAGCGGCGTTGAAGGCGCGAAGGACGAGGTCAGCGACCTTTTGCGACGTTTCCGTCGTGCAGCCCACGGTTGCTGCAGTTGGTGAAGGTGAAAGGATGGTGTTTTCGGGGCAAACGACCTTAATGGGCCGCAAACAGCCTTGATTGAGAGGGATATCGGCGGAGATCATGGATCGGAGACAGTACTGTTTGGCACGAGTTAGTCATTTAGATGCTTTCTACGTTGAGTGAATACTAGGTAGTAACTGATGAGGTCTTACCATGATGACCGAGTATGTGCAAGTTGGAGGGGCGTTGAGATTGCCCGAGTGTTCCAATCCAGTCCCAGTGAAATCAAAGATGGCTTCTCCAGAGTCTTTGTCAATTGTGACCTTGAGTTTGAAGGGAATGCCGTCGTCATTGTATTCAGTCGCCTCGAGAACGTTGTTCTTAGATCGGGTTGCAAATGACTTCAACAGTTCTCGTACTGACTGAGCAGCATTATCTTGGATAGCGTGCATGTAGTGTTGGACAACGGGCCAGGTAAACTCGTCGATAAGCGCCCGGATCAACTCAATGCCCTTCTTGTTTGAAGCCACCGCAGCCTTTAGATCCGCAATGTTCTCGGTCAGAGTTCGTGTTCCGCTGCAGCCAGGATATGACCCTGGAATGTCGTATAGATGGTGAATAAGGCCCTCTTCGTCAAACTCGCCCTCTTTGATCATCTTGAAGGACTCAATTGCCGCGCCCTCTTGCCATAGCTCGGTAGAGTTAGGCGGCATCGAACCAGGGACGATGCCACCAATGTCGGCATGGTGACCACGGTTTGCAACAAAGAAGATAATCTCCTTTGGGTTTTCCTCATTGTCAAAAACGGGGGTGATGGTTGTGATATCTGGAAGATGAGTGCCGCCCGCCTGTGGATGGTTGCTAATAATGACGTCGCCTGGCTTGAGCTCGCCAGCTTTATATCGTTGTGCTTGGTAGGCGATGGCTGTGCTCATTGATCCGAGATGACTTGGGACGTGAGGCGCGTTGGCGACGAGTCCGCCATCAGCAGAGAATACGGCGCAAGAGTAGTCCAGTCTTTCCTTGATGTTCACAGAGATTGATGTCTTCTCCATGGTATGTCCCATCTGCTCTGCGACTGTCATGAACCGGTGGCCGAAAACGCTGAGCTGTACGGGATCCACTGCTTCGGTTGTAATGTTTTGCTGTTCAGCCTTCCAGACCTCGAGAATGACGTGCTCGGGGAGGATGACGGCCTTGCTAGCATGATCGACAACAATGGTCTGAGTCTTATCGATGATCATGGCGGGTCCTGGGATATGCACACCCGGATTGATGGTGTTGAGCTGGTACACGCTCGTCGCAGTCCATCCGTGCTTCTCGAAGAAGATGTTGCGTCTGAAAATGGGAGTAGGGACAGGAGTTAGACCGTCAGCCTTGTACTTCTTCAGCTCTTCAAATGGATTGGAAATGTTCAGCACACGAGACTTTCCGACACTTCGGACGCGAATGTCATCGATCAGAATGTCCCGGCTCTGGGAAAATCCGAACTCTTGAGTGTGTCTGGCCGTAAAAGCAGATCCAAAATTGGCCATATTCCCGGGCCGAGGGATCATCAACGAGGTATCACTGCCCTGATACCTCATGTTAAGGAAGCACTCGTGCTCAATTGATTCATCGTCAAAGCCCTGAGCCCCAAGACCCTGAGCACCCCTGGTTGACAATGAGTCGAGACGGTCAGTCAGTTCATTCAAGACATGCTCCGAGAATGTCAATGTAGTAGGTTCCTGATTTTCAACAACGACATCGGCCAGTGCCATTCCGTACGCTGACAAAATACTAGAGTAACGGGGGAGGATTGCCTTCTTGATACCAAGATCTCGCGCAATGAAGACGGCATGCTGGCCACCAGCACCGCCAAAGCATCCCAGGTTGTGGCTAGCCGCTCCGTACCCGCGGCCCTCGCTAAGGGTACGGATAGGTCTTGTCATGGTGGCATTGGCAATGGACAGGAAGCCCAGAGCAAGGGTCTCAGACGTGAAAGGCTCACCTTGGCCCTCCTTCTCCTTGTTGACGGTATCTGTCAAAGCAGCGAATTTTGCCTTGACAATATCGAGATCCAGCCGCCGAGGGAAGAAATCCGGAATAATTCTGCCAAGCAGGAAGTTCGCATCCGTGACCGTCAGAGGGCCACCTTTTCCATAACACGCTGGGCCTGGATTCGCACCAGCGCTGCTGGGACCGACTTTCAGGAGACCGTTCTCCCAGGTGAGTATAGAACCGCCACCAGCAGCAACGGTGTTGATGTCTAATTGAGGAGTCTGAATGGTAACCTCTGCTATGGTACTTTCGAATATGTGCTCCAGAGCACCAGAATATCTTGCTACATCTGTGCTAGTACCGCCCTGAATCACACGTTAGAGAGTTTACGTTGAAAGTAGATGGAGAGAGTAGTTTACATACCATATCAAAGCCTAACACGGGTGTTCCATCCGAGGGATGATAGCAAGTCCTTGACAAGCCAACAACACCTCCGGCAGGTCCACTCAACACACCTCTCAAGCCGGTGAACCTTGTCCAGCTCGTCAAGCCACCATCGGACTGACAAATAAGAAGCTTATTGGCGCTCTCGTCCTCTAGTTGGCCCTTGAAGCCCTTTCGGAAACTTTCGAGATAGGCAAAGGTCATTGGAGTGAGATAAGCGTCAGCCACGGCGGACTGGCTGCGAGGGACGAACTTGGCCATGGATTGGAGGACCGAAGAGGCGGAAACCTTGAAGCCCATTTCTTCAGCAAGTTTTTTCACCTGAAGTTCGTGGTCGGGGTAAGCGTAGGAGTGCATGAAGCCAATGGCAACATTTTCGAAGCCTTGAGTTCGTAAGACCTCAAGATCGGATCGAACGACTTCTAGGTCTGGTTCCTTCATGACCCTGACTACTTCTCCGGTTTGCCCTAGTACTAGCGCTGGGTCTGACTTGATATCAATTCGCTTGGGGTCCGGGTCTTCACTGAAGCCCTCAATAGTGATGCGCTCATCGACTTCTACAACCGTCTCATAAAGTTGCTCTAGTCGCCGAACGGAAAGATCGAACAAGTCCGGCCGGGTTTGGTTCCCGATAAGCAGAGTATCTCTGAAACCCTTGGTTGTTAAAAAGGCCACACGGTCGCCCTTTCGTTCTAACAGGGCGTTTGTGGCCACCGTCGTGCCCATACGAATAGACTCGATTGGTTCCAGGTCAAGAAGAGATCCTCTGGGTATCGGAGTACCTGTGGCAATCTCAAGGATTTGCCTGATGCATTCAGTTGGTGCATCATCGTACTCGTCAGGGCATACGGAGAGTGTCTTGAAAACAATATGTTCTTTTCGCCCTGGGACCTCTGCCCAGGCGTCTGTGAAAGTTCCACCACGATCAATGGCGATGCGGATGCCTTTGGGCACCATATTTAGTGATGGATCGAGGCTAATTGACATTTCAAGAAAGATAAATTAAAGGAATGAAGATGCGTGAGTGTCGTGTGAGGGACAAGAAAGGAAGAATAGAGGAGGATGTAATATACACGAGGAGGTTATTCAAGGTTGGTGGTTGAGATTTCTGAGTACTTTGACATGACCAAGGTGTTATTATATGAAAGATGTCAGTTGAATTCATTTGATGTTACGAATGAAATACCCCATTCCCACGAGGCCCGTTGTGCGCCATTGGGACCCTTAGCTTGTTTGAATATGATCATCGGCAGTGGGCGACGATGCCGAACACACTCGGCGCAGCGAATGATATCACCATTCGGCAATCTTGGACTTGCCGAGCCGAATTGCTGACAGGGAAGGGCCGCTTTTTCGGCGCAAGGAATACATCAGTTGCTGACCCATGGGTTATGGATACGATGGGTTCGTGAAATCCAATCAGAACAAGTTCTCTATTAT
Organism: Mariannaea elegans; assembly: GCA_930272665.1. Classification (NCBI taxonomy): domain Eukaryota; kingdom Fungi; phylum Ascomycota; class Sordariomycetes; order Hypocreales; family Nectriaceae; genus Mariannaea; species Mariannaea elegans. Next base: position 48,142 of record CAKNEU010000065.1, read on the forward strand.
CTCACCCTCTTAATGGATCCTTTAAACTGTTCGCTGACTCGCTCGGGCTACGGACTTTGGCCAGCGTTCAAATCTTGGGGTGCGCTGCGGGGCCGGAAATACGGTATCTGAGATGATTAGGCTTAGCCTACTACTCTTCCCCCTATCAGCCTTAGTCGACCATCATACGGCAATCTGTTAGACCAGCATGTATAGTCATACGGTGCTCCAGCCCCCCACTCGTTATCGTTCGTGTAGCATGGGCGGCGTGGTTTGCCAGATCAAACTCCACAAGAGTCCGTGATTTGGAGCATCTGCACTGTTGACCAGACAAACTGCCCGTCCGTTCTCTTTCCCCAGACCCCAGACTCAGACTGGCCTTGGCTGAGGAGGTTTGCCCATTATTATGTTATTGTTTGTAAATAGTGTCAAGAGAATCCTTGATTCGCCCCACACCCAACAATGAGTGCACAAGGCCCTCGACGACCAAGAAGATTGCTGGCAGCGTGAGTGCCCAGATCTCGATCCTGCTCGAACATGCACTGAGATATTGCTTCAGCTGTCATCGGTGCCATTTGCATAAGATAAAATGCTCGGGACACCGTCCATGCCAGTCATGCGCCTCCTCCAACGAAGCCGATAACTGCCAGTTCCCGGCCAAGGAGCGAAAGATTACAGTATCTGAGAGGTATGACGCGACTTGTGGCATTGAGTTTTACAATTTTTTTAACTTTGAATCTCCATCAAACTGTAGTTATCTCAGGAAACTTGAAGCGGACAGCAAGCGACTGGAGAGAATAACGCAGCAGAACCCGACCCCTGTGAGCCAACGGGCCACCCCAGTAAACGACAATGAAGACATATCTCCGGTCCTCTCTCCGGAGGAAAATAACATGCTCAACCCTCTCTTCGATGGACAACCGGAAAATTTAGTTCACGAACATGCCTCCGAGCCAGGCTTCATTGGCGAAGCTTCTTGCGCAGCTTTCAGCAACAGGCTCCTGCAGTGTCTTGACGACACGTACACTCCATCAACAGCCGGATTCTCTAACTACTATCGAGTTAACATCGACAATCGAATTGTCATGGACCAAAGAAACGACTTTCCCGAAAGAATGCATGCGAAGTTACTATTAAATGTTGCTCGACGATTTATTGGGAATTACCACCCTCTTTTCCTCGAAGTGTCTTTCATGAGAGAAATAGATGCGGTATACCGAAGGGAAGTATCTCCACCTGCTCTTTGGTTGTGTAAATTCTATGCCTTAATGGGTCTCGGAGAAATCTATACGAATCGCAGAGGCGTGGGCGACAACAGGGTTCCTGGAACGGATTACTACATAAAGGCTGTGAATTTGCTACGAGAAGCGTACGAAGAGCCCTCCCTGCTGCAGGTGGAGGTTCTAACATTGCTGGTGAGACATATAACGCAACTTTTGCCCTCATTGGAGAACAACAGCTCACTTGGTACGGTAGGCATGGTCATCCAACATTCTGGGTCGCGTTCGAACCGCATTCTGCTACATTGGCACAGCTATGAGACTAGCAACCAGTATGGGGATGCACAGATCGGCTTCCAAACTCACCACCTTGACACCTGTTGAACGAGAGTGCCGCCGACGCACCTGGTGGGTGTTATACTTCTTCGAGCGCTTCTCTGCCTCGAAGCTGGGACAGCCTGTCACTCTAAGGGATGATGACATTGACGTCGAACTTCCGAGCATGGACGGCTTGACGGAAGAAGAGAAGGCAGAATTTCTTGATCCTCTCCCGATCGTTACAAATATCAAGCTCGCTCGAATTATTGGAAACATTTGTAGGTGTTTTACAGTTTTCAATGCCATGATTCTTTAGTCTCAACCCAATCAGCTAACTTTTTGCGCTCTAGTGACTGATATATACGGCATACCGAAATGCACGAGCGGCCTGTGTATACATCGAGTACATGGCATACTTAAACAACTCCGAGAGTGGCATGACGCACTGCCACCAGAGATGCGTGTCAATGAGAATGGCACGCCCCGAACTGTAGCTAGTTTGCATTTGGCGTACAACCAATGCATAATCCAAACCACCCGACCGGTTCTTTTATACCTCTTCAAGGCACAGTTCCAACTCGGCCACAGGAAGCCAGACTCTCAGAATCGGCAGAAGCAAAGTTTCTCGTCGATAACGCTGGCGCTCGCGGAGAGCTGCGTCAACGCGGCACAGGCCTCGGGTCGCATCGCTGAAAGTTTGTTCCTAGACGGATCACTCGCGACGTTTGGATACTGGGATGCGCATCACTTCTTTTCAGCAGCTTTGATCCTAATAATGTCAGCCGTCATGAAGCCAGCTGTTACTACGTCTGACGCGCTAGAAACGCTGTTGAGTATCCTGCGGTCGATGAAGAAGGATGGAAATGTCCCTTCTGTCGACTTCTGTGAGAGGTTATCCCATATACAGACACGTGTAGCCAGCCTCAGGGCCATGGGCCAGGTGGAAGGCGGGCCTTCGGTTCGGGGGTCTCTCGCCGAGAGTGAAATTTCTGCTAGTGCTGTACCGGCAACACCAGATGCTCCGGCAAACAGTATGCAGTCTTTTCAAATGGCCATGAGCACGCATGATAGCGGAAGCACGGGCGGAGTACCTATCAACTATGGAACCCTTGATATCCTTGGCAACACCCTAATCGGGAGTTTCTTGGATGAGAATCGAGGGCCATGGCCAGATGCCTTGTTTTCAGAAGATGGAACATTGAAGGAATTTCCTTCGGAAATTGAGGAGCCATTTTTGTTTCATATGTAACACTAGATTGGTTTAATTTGGAGAATGGTTATACGGTCAGGGAATGGCTTGCTATCTTAGCGATGAATTCACGATTCTTTTTAATTAGGTGGAACAGTTGGATAATCAATCCTAGCTACAGAATGTTATGCACGATGGAATCATTGAGCCTTGATCGGTGAAACTGTAGGGAAACTCAACACATGGATGCAGTAGTTAATTCTTACCGACACCGTTTCCAAGGTCCCCAGTGTCCAGTTTCTGGTCGATCATCGCTCCCCTGAGGCCATGGTGAAATCTATAATGGTAATTAAATTTGGTAAACTAGGCAAGCAGCGTTGTATTCCTTTCTTCCGGATATCTCTTCGATAAGTTAGATACCGTGGCAAGTTCAAAAACAGGGACTCGGTATAAATGGTATTCCCGATGCTCACCTAACCCTTGTCAGACGCGCCAACTTGAATCCGCGTCATTCGAGCACATCATGACAGTTGTGTAGCAAGGCCAAAATTCTTATCAGCCTCAATTGCTGATACCTTTATTCGGTACATAAAGCTATTCAAGCCGGATATCTAGGCAGACTCTTCTCAGGCGGCTGTCATGGGATGTCAGCTCAGATGGTCGGTGCTCTTAGGCAGATCGGCATCATCAAAATTGCCGAAGTGGTGTTGGCCCACGCTGGCACGGTAAGCCATCTTCTGACCGGGCATTCATCCCGACCTTCCAAAGAGAGAACCCGCTAACGTCGAGACGGCGTGGAATTCTGCATAGAAGCTTGCTTCCGGGTGGGTCGGCCGGCCCATTACATGATTCAATCTTCGCCTTAGTAGACATGGTTCATTATCATCTCACACACGACGCTATCAAAATCAGGTTGTTCACGGCCCCAGCATCCTTGCAACTCTTCTCCACATCTGGGGTAGAAGATAGCGGAGATTGAGGTCATGAAACATCATCTGCTTAAATTGACTTGATCGTCCACTTTTTGGATACACATCATCACCCAACAAGATCCTCATGCCACTTTGAATCATCCTAAGACATCCTATTGTCTGGCTAAACTTTGTCCTTACCACAATGACTTCCACAGGCGCCCCACCGCCAGATCCTCTCAACATGGCTGATATTTCGGTCAAGAACGCAAACAAGGACATTGAAAACACTCCGATTGATCCCCGGGAAGACATCTACATTGACGAAGAAGCCGAGAAGAAACTTCTTCGCAAACTCGACCTCTGGATTGTTCCCCCGGTGATGCTTTTATATCTCCTCAGCTTTCTCGACCGCGTCAACATCGGCAACGCTCGCCTCTACGGCCTCGAAGAGGATCTCGGCCTCGTAGGCAACCAATACCAAACCGCTGTTTCCTTACTCTTCGTCACCTATATCCTCTCAGAACTTCCGTCAAATCTAGTGATCAAACGCTTCACTCCATCTCGTTGGCTGGCATTCATCACCACGTTTTGGGGCATCGTAGCGACACTGACTGGCATAGTTCAGAGCTATGGAGGGCTCATTGCCTGTCGCATAATCCTCGGCGCGCTCGAGGGCGGCATGTTCCCTGGTCTTACGATTTATCTCACAATGTTTTACACAAAGCGCGAATACGCCTTAAGAATCGGATATCTCTTTGTCTCTGCTGCCATCGCTGGCTCTATGGGCGGATTGCTTGCTTACGGCATTGGTTTTATGGACGGAGTTGCTGGACTTCGAGGATGGCGATGGATCATCATCCTGGAAGGCATTCCTACCTTTGTTCTCGGTATCTCCATCTGGTTTTGGCTAGCCGACAGCCCTGAGACGGCCCATTATCTTAACAACGAGGAGCGCGAGCTTATTCAAGCCCGCATGCGTCGGCAAGTTGGTCACACCAAGTCATCGGACATGATGCATAAAAAGGACGTGTACGAAGGACTCAAGGACTGGAAAATTTGGCTCTTTTGCCTTGGTCAATTTGGTGGTGATACCATTCTTTACGGCTATTCGACTTTCTTGCCAACCATCATCCGCGGCCTCGGCGACTGGTCGACAGCTCAAGTCCAGGCTCTTACCATCCCTTGCTACGCATTGGGCGCCATTAGCTATCTTGTCGTTGCATATCTCTCCGATCGCACACAGCGCCGTGCCATTTTCGCAGTAGGAGCTGGTATCATCTGCGCAACTGGATATGCTATCCTTACCAGTACAGCGTCCGGAAATGTGAAATATTTCGGCTGCTTCCTGGCTGCTATGGGTCTCTACGTTGTTGTTGGTATTCCTCTTGCTTGGCTCCCAAGTAACAATCCTCGATATGGCAAGCGTACAGTTGCGACCGGCCTACAGCTGACGATTGGCAACTCCGCCGGAATCCCAGCTCCATTTGTAAGCCTATTATAAACAAAATGTCTTTTTGAATATTGTCTCTAACTTCTTTGATAGCTGTATACAACCGATGAGGGCCCTCGCTTCATCAAAGGACATGCCGTCTCCATGGCTTTAGTTGCAATGTCTGCTGTCATCTACCTTGCCTTCTGGGCCTGGTTCCGCCACCAGAACAAGAGGAAGCTCGCTGGCAAGGATGACCATAAGGTTCAGGGCATGTCGCAGGAGGAGATTGAGGAGATGGGCGAGCACAACCCCCGCTTTCTTTACACCTACTAAGGGTCTTGCAAGGGAGGATCAGGGGAAATCGGGTTGTTAATTTATTCTACTGATTACCAAGAAGCCATTTTGATGTGTATAAAATTTTTGAACAGAAAAGAAATTTTGAAGCAGACATTTCTGTGTAACATTTGACCGCGCTCACTCTTTCTGACCTGAGCAGAGAGAGAGAAGCCATTCCACTTGTCTTTGCTATAGTGATGTAAAATTGCAACATCGGCTTAGCCAAGTACGTCTACGAGTTCTATCACAGGGAGGCTGTCTGGGGAGGTTCTCTATTCATGTTTTCAGCAAGTGTCTATTAAATAATCCATATCTAACCCTTAACTTAGAGGACTCTAGCAATACGTTAAAAATACGGACACTTGCAAGCTATCGCACATCAGTCCCGTCGCTCTTCAACCTCACCACATCTTTATTCACGGACTCAACCCTATAAATTGCGACCTCTTTTTTAACAGTGTTTGTTTTTTCTATAGTCGTCTTTTCGACCGTCTCATGAAATACGACTTGCAGGAATAAATTACAATAGAAATCATAGCGAGTCTCCCCAGCCAATTTGAAACGAGTGGCTTGCATGCAATCTACGGTGGGCTATCAATATAGAGATGGACAATGAATAGGAAAGAGATGACTCTTATGTATATATGTGAGATGAGAAGTTTAACATAAATTATTCGGTCTGAAGTTTACATACACGCACAAGAATCAGTTCCAGTCCGAATGTCCGACCCCAACTCTCAACTTGTGAGCTCGGCCAATCACGGTAACACAACATTGCAAACATGTCCCTTCGGTGCCACAAGAAAGAAGTTTTCCATTTCCATCATGTCGTCTGTCATACTTGGGCTCAATCTCGCACCCCGGCATTTACGAAAGAACACTGCCGTCGCGAGTCGCAGCTCAGTCCGTGCGAGGTGCAAACCGAGGCAAATCCGAGAGCCTGCACCAAACGGTGAAAAGACGAGTTTCTGTGCTCTGGTCTGGGTCTTTGGGTCTAAGAAACGTGATTCATCAAACCTGGGGGTGGTCAAATCTCAGCTGTCATCTGTGAGGCAGGGAACGAGACTTACGTTAGTGGGTTGGGGAAAATATCTGGGTTGCGATGCAGAGTGTATGCCTGAGTCTCAACCACAAAACCTTCGGGAATAAAGTGGCCACCAAGCGTCGCGCCTCCCCTAGGGACGCTCCTTGGCAAAGCTCCTGGTGCCGCGCCATAAAGCCGCAGCGTTTCGTTGATGACAGCGTCAAGGAGCGGAAGTTTTTCTAAAGCTGCATCGTCGAATTGCTCTGGCATTGCCGCGACCTCCTCCTCCAGCCGTCGTTGCAGATCAGGACGCTTGAGAACGGACCAAACTAGGTATGTCATTGTTATAGCTGTAGTATCTGATCCTGCGACAATCAGATTCCCAGCTTCAAGTCGAATATCATGATCGGTGAGAGGTTGGATAGCTTTCTTGCTCTCCTCGTTTGCAAGGTCAACGTCCAATGTGGCAAGCATAGTGCCAAAGAGATTAGATGCATTGCCGCTTTGGTTGCGCAGGTTCGAGACTGCCCTGGAGCCGTAGTTGAAAAGGTACTTGTTTGCATTCATCATCGCCTGTAAAGACGCAATTGGAAGCATGCTAGCGAGCCTGTGCAGCATTGGAAGCTCGGTCTTGATGCCAGTGCCGATCAAAGCGGACTCAAGGACGCGGACGTACTCGGTCTTCTACGCAAGAGAGCGTGGTTAGCCTCCAAGATAAAACTCGTTCCAGAATTTCTTAAGCTTACTCGACCAATCTCAAGCATGTCAAAGCTCTCACCAAAACTGAGCTGGCCGATCACATCCGTCGCCATCAGTATCCACCACTTTAAGATATCCACTTCCCCATGCTCAGCAGCCTCTGCTCTAATCTTCTCGACTGCCGTCTCAATCTTGATTCTCACAACCTCTTCCCAGTTATTCCTTAGAGCTGTTGAACTAAAAGCTCTTGCGAAGAGTTTTCGTCGCTGTGCATGAGTTTTTGGGTCTCGCATGGCAAAGATTCCATCCGGGATCGTGTCATACCAAGGGCTCTTAATAAAACCCGATCCAATGCGATGAATAGTTGAAAAGGACTCAGGATCTGAAACCGCAATCTCGTCGGGCGAAATACGGACAACGGGCCCATATCGTTGATGCAGCGAGTGCACGAAATACATGCGACCCCCAGTCAGGATATAATACTTTAACGGAAGACGGGTGAACAGAGTATAGATAGGGCCAGGTACGTGCCGAATTGGAGATTTCAGGGCTTGTTGAATTCTCTGGCATAGCTTGTTAGATTTTCTCGTGCAGTCCACGAAAAGGAGAAAACGTACCCATAGCGTCCACCCAAGACCAAGGAGGCTCACGGCCCACCCAATGGACAGTCCGCTCAGCAAAGCCATTATATCCGTAAAGACACTCACCAAGGGGAGAAGACGATGGGGTTGTAGTTCAACATAAACCCTATGGCAGTTCGATTTATAAACCCGTGTGCAGCGGATGGTGGGGCCGTAATCTTCCCCAGGTCTAACCGGCTTCCGATGTGGAGGCGGGGTAGCGCTGGTATCATTCCCCACGAAAAAGGGCCTCCTCCCCGCAAACTAATGGTGATCAGCTTCTCTAGTTTCTCTTCACTTTTTATTGTGCTCTCATTTATGTGTGGTCTGAATTGTAAAGTTGCCTGCGTCATTGAGCATTTGAATTCCTCGAAATCGCTTCGGTAAGCGTTATGAAGCCGTCTGGTTGGAGGTGGATAACCGTGATGAACGGCCAACCTCTTTGGAGACAAATCTTTTTGGTGTTTAGGTTAAAATGGGAGAATTTTTATGAGAAGCTCTTTCGTAATTTGTGATACTAGGGTCTCTTGGCCTTTGCAGCATGATGGTCCGTATCGAGGATGTATGCGACCACGTTTGGCCCGGAGGAGCGGTTGATTTCTTTGTGAAAATTTGGCGTTACACTAAAGGTTATTTGTCCTATTATTACAGTGGTCGTCGTTGTTTTAATATTACGAGCTTCGGGAGTGAGGGGAGGGTGACACGCCGGTGCCCTCGCTACAGGTATCTTATAAGCCAGGTTCAGTCTAATGAGTAACTTGTGTACACGCAACGTGTGTTCATGTTTGCGTAACCACAAGGAGAAAGTGCTCCGTGAATTGAAATTGGCACGTTCAATTTTTCTTGTATTGAAGAAGAGGTGATTTCTTAATTTGCGCATGACAATATCCGCATTGTAGCTCATCGCAGATCAATCGAACCGACCGTGTGTTGGACTACGGGGCTTTGGCAATGAGCACTCCCGGACGGGTAATTCAAGCTGTGAACTAAGACAAGCAAGAACGAGACGGAGTGGTAGTGGCCCTGGAGACTCTCAATTGATGACACCGGGGCCGGCTACCCTGGATTCCAGTTTAAAGGGCATGAGGAGTGAAGCATCGACCAGCTACGCATTTACCACCAACAAGGCGGGTTGACTGAGAGTTAAGTCTTAGAGCCAATGGAGAAGAAGGACGAGTGGCGCGTGGGCGGATTTTGATCCACTGTTGTAGGAACAAGACGATTTTTACAATGTGAATACAAAAGCTGGAACTACACTCAACGGGCGGGCTATAAAAGGGCAGGATGTCCACCTGTTAGACTAAGAAGCACTCTTTTCTTCTTTGATTGAGAAACACAGAAGGGCGGCACTACCAGCAACTTGAAGCAGAGCATGAAGTGAAAAAGGACCTAAACCCAAGACGAGGCGTCCACGGCAACAAAGCAACGCGTTTGTATCCATTACCTCGGGGTTGTATGATCACATTATGCCAGAAACAACTGGAGAATGTCATGAACCTGATGTAGGGTGTTCTCGTGGCTCTTGCGCGTCTCATTTTACTCGCCAAAAATCTGGAATCATTGGTATAGACTGTTATTTGAAGAAGAGGTGGGAACTGCGTGACGTGGCTGAGTGTATCCAGAAATGTCTTGAGGCCGACTCCGGTTCGTTGCTTCACCTCTACCTTAGAAATCAGTATGTTCCTACTTCTGTGCCCATTGACTCATGGTTTATGTACCGCTGTTTTTTCGTTGTACAGGACGCGTGCGTGAGCAACAATATTAATGAGAAGTTGGAAAGTACTTTTTACAATTTTTTGGAGACAGGGGAGACGAGAATCGTAACACTATGGTCAGTGGATGATTACTGGCACTCTGTGACTGTCGAGGTAGTCCCTCTCGAAATTGCTGGTAAAAGTGGGAACGAGATATGGCGGGATTGTGTGGAATACTTGACGAACATGGATAACTTGATGTCATCTGGCGGAGTCTTCGGATCACGAGAGACCATTTTGACGGCTCTTTGTTACAGGCTCGACTTGCATGAGTTTCTTTCTTGTTCACGCTGTGGGACTTGAACTCTTTCGGAGTAAGTTCGAATTAGTCCAAAGCAAACGGGCACTGCGAGGTTTAAGTTGTATGGTTGTGAGCGAATGTAGAATGCAGAGTGTAGAATCGAAATCTTCAATTTTTTATGATGGGCCTTTTGAAACATCGTGTTTTAAGTAATGATAGAGACTTTCGTAGACACTTTAGCTTCAAAGGGAAAGCACCCCCACCCGCAAAGTCGAATGCGAAGCCCTCTGCTAGTTAGTAGGTAATCGGGCATTCTCAATAGTACATCTCAGAAAGGGTAGTTCAGGTTTTGAGCCCGCGGGCCAAGCCGAAAGTAAAACGGTGTAAACAGAACGACAATGACAATAATTTAATGCAAGAATTTATTTTTAAATTAAGTCGAGGGTTAAAAATGAATGTCGTCCTTTCACATCTCCATTTCACTCCATATCTTGTTCCCATAAACCTCGGCCTGCGGGCCTGCTCTGTCCATCCATCAGAAAAATAATCAGAGGTATTAAATAGGCATAAGTTCTAAGCATAGATTTCACGGATCTCTAGACGATCATAGTGTTTATACTATGCTTCACTCTCGTAATTAGGACCAGCCAACACGGCTTTCTTCACAATTGATGAAGTGTGATTGAAGGGCGACAGGCCGGAAGTGCTGGCAGCTTGGTTGCAGCAGCACTGCTCGGGGAAGATAAGTGTCATCGCTAAAGAGGTTCAGAATATTATCCTTGACAATCCCTCAACCATTTGATGGTGGGGATACGATAATGGTCCGAGGGGATAAGGTCTTCCTAAAGTGATGTGCATCACAATGGAGTGTTCCGTGAGTGTGTTGGAGATATTATTGCTAAGAGTATCTCTGCCATCAACAGCAGACTGGACGTCTTGCGCTTGTGTGATCATGGTTTGGACAAATCAAGGAGGTACTGGACTGCAACAGCGGGGGTCCAGCTGGTTCATCTTGACCGATTTGGGGAATCTGAGTTTCATTATCAGTAATCCTCAATGCCCCCAATTGAGCTCATCCCGTATCCCAAGTCCGAATGTAATTTTTAGCTATCCTTTTGTTTGCTAGATGCGGATTTTATTTAGTTCAGTTCAGGTTCCAAGGAACAGTCAGGGCGGCCGCTACCTAAGGTATTAGCACCTTGCAACCTCCAAAACCAGGTGCGACAGGCTGCCAGGAATTGGTAGTCTGACTAAAGTGGTGGCAAAATATTCACTAGCGCTGATGATCATGCGGGAAGGGGACTTTGGAGTTCATTACATCATCGAGACGTTAGCACAGCTGTGCGATGCGTCATTAACTTCGTCCCCAATTAATCTGCCCCAGGATTGCCAAGAATATATAGGTGCAAGAACCTGTGCATTTGGGAACACGTCTAACCAATAATCCGAATTTCAATTTCCCTTGGATAAAATATTCATCAAGAAAGAAAAATGTCTCAACTTGTCGACGACGTTAAGACGACCTTGAAGGGAGTCCGAGGTGCTGGTGATGCAGTTCGCGGGGATTTGATGGATGCGGCGGACAAGGCATTTGAAAAGGACCCAAATCACCCCGAGTCGATTGCCAAGAATACAAAAAACCAGGCGATTAGGGAGAAGGGCAAGGAGGATGTCAGAAACGTGGACGAAATGTTTGCCCGTCACGAATGGGACCGAAAGAGAGGCGTTGAAGGCAAAGTGCGCGAGCCTCCAGCGCAAACTTCTACAAAGATCCCGGTTGAACGTCAACACGATCACCTCCGACCTCGAAATCAGGCGGCACCTACCGAACCGGCTATGGTACATGCTCAAGCGACTGAGTCGCGCAAACCTGATTTCATCTGAAACATTGCAAATTGAGAAATGTATGTCCATCGCTACGAATGCTTCGATCCATCTGACCTAGACATTGACCGAGCTATAGCTTCTTTCAGAAGACCAACGATATTTTAGCTAGTGAATTAGTCTGACAGAATTAATACTCTTTGTGAGGGATCTGGTGGTTAAGGCGCATTGAGTCTCGCGTTTGTTTGGCTTGAAGTCGTGATTGATGCTTCAAGATTCACCTTGTAGCTCCCAACTTTACGGTATCCCGCGCTCACACTCTGCAGTCTATCTATTTTTCCCTTTTAGTTTAGCTGGCAATGCGACACTCACTACGAACCGTGCGGGAATTGCTGGACTTTCTAATCCGTGCTTGCGTACGCATTCATCGATCCCGAGCGATGCCACGCGCGCTTTCTGAGACGTACAAGATCATGCAGCCATGCTCTGGGCACCGTCCGTGTTGGCTTAATGATAATTCTTTCATTGAGCTGGGTAAGGGAAATGTCAACGGAAGGGACAGTAAGAACATTGTACGTACGGCCTATGCGATCGCATGAAATAGAAAATGAAAGTGAAAAAAAAAAAAAACTACAGGCGAGGGCTACCCTATACAACCGGAACTCAATTAAAGCACAATTGCCCTCGAATTAGTAGGATAGGACCAAAATGATCTTTTGTTCTTAATTTCATTGATTTATTTGGTTGAAAATACCCGAGAAGTAAAAATAGTAATGCAATCATAATATGCTTCGCGGTGTTACATTTACAATTTAAGAATCTAAGCTCAACTCCGAGGCTCTCCGATGATTCCAACGCCTTCGTCTGAGGAAATTGTACGCAACCACCACGTCTCCCATAACGGTATAGTAAAGCATCTCGCCGTATGTGACTTTGTCATTATGCACATTGAAGTTTCTCAATCATCGAGCATTACGCACTGACTGAAAGCCGTGTCATGATTGATTTTAAGGAGGAAAATCTAGACCGCGTAGCCTGACGGTAGGTTGTTTCACCTTGTGCGCCACTGAAACTGATGGCTTCCTGCCTGAGCCCGAGCGCCGGGTAAGCTCTAGTACGGGTAATTAATCAGGAGTCAGAGCCCATGGAATGGCCAGTCAAGAATTAAGCTTAAAGCCATTGCTTATTCTATTGAGTGCTTTTGAACCAGCTGAGCTGTGGATGGCGCTTTGGGTGGTGGGGATCACCACCAGCTTCTCAGCCACCATCAAAGAGTTGCTCCTAGTATTATTCCCCGCTGACCAACCCGGACTTAGGAAACAAGGTGCTCTTGTATGAATGGCGTCGGGTAGTGCGAAGCGGCGTTCATGACGGGGAGCTAGCGCAAGGGGGCGACTTGAGCTTCTTTGCAGTGTTTGTTTAAGCGTTCTCCGTATAATAAGAAAGAACTGTCAGCTGTTGTTCTGGATCATTCTCAACTCTTTCTGCTTTCCACAGAGACATTCACCTACGCTCACTACCTTGACACTCAAAATGCGAACCATTCATACTCTTGTTTTGCTTGGCCTTTACTGCCACGGCCTATTGGCATCGCCATGCCATGTGAGCACGAGCAGCACTACCAATATCTACGCGGAGACCCCAGAACCCATCTACGAAAGTTCAACGACTTCGAATATGTACGCAGAGACGCCACACCCGTCGGTAGAAGTTTATCAAATATAAATTTGTGCTCTGAGACGGCGGAAACGATTCCCCAGAGTTCAATGACCTCCTTGGTACCAATGTCTATGATCAGCTCTCTCTGGAGCCTTCTTTGCACAACGGCAACATATCAATTTAAAGGACTAGAATATGTTGGGTGGTACGTCATCTCAAATCATTGTCGATCGATTGGCTCAGGCTCCAATCAACAACCTGGACGGTTTGTTCTCAAGCATCATCGCTTTATCGACTCCCACACGGACAAGGTTGTCCCCCGATGAGTGTGTTTCGAACGTCCTATCCGACATACAAAACACATATGATTAAGTTAGAGTCGTCTTTAGTTGGAGTTGATAAGGTCTGAATTGAATTTTACGTCACATAATATGAACTATGAATATGAATGACTCGTACCTTGATCCTTTGAACTCAATGATTTGCAAGTCTTCTCGTTTGATTTCATTCCATATCTTAGCTAGCTTTCATACCTATTCCGAGCCTATGAAGAGCGGGCGTACCATGGTGGCACAAAATAATAATGTCGTGATTATCGTAAAAGAAAGCCGGGGAAAATGGTATCGCTTGGGTCGATAAAAAAGTTCATGCGTCCGACCAGATTGGCATGCCCTCTCACTCGAGGAATACAAGCGGTTGAACCACCACTGATGGGGCTCTTTTCCTCAGATATAATGTCTGCCTCGAACATTGACCCGATAATTGATCTGTGTAAAAGTTTAGATCGCCCTGCCCCTAATCTTCCCTCCGCCAAAAGAACAGCGAGTCTGGCACAGGTTCCGGATCCGCAAGGGGAGCGGTCAATTTGCCCATCTGCAAAGACCGTGACATTTCTCTGTTTAATAGATTCGGACTCATCCCCGCCATCGTTCTCCTCGTTGAAGAAAATTACTCCGTACAGGTCATAGGCCTTGTAATTTGCTCTTGCACCAAGAGATGACTTAATTTCTCGCCCAAGCTTGATGAACTCGTCACATCGACTAGGGTCGACTCTGAGTCCCAGTTGGGACGCATCCACTGCCGCGTAAACAGCGCCACTGAAGGCGAGGTTGAGGATTACATTGCGACTGCAAGAGGGAATCGAGACTGACAAGTCTTTTTCAAGTTGATAGCTCAGCACATTGATGAAATCGGCGTGAACTGGCTTTCCTTGCTTAACCATGACGTTTGCGGTGACACGACCGGATGGCACGTCAATCACAACGTCAACGACACCATCACTTTCTGGGAGATTTACCAATCCCTTGGTGACAGCCCAGTATCCTAAAGCAATAGTACCGTGGCCACATGCAGTCGAAAACCCGTCTTTGTGCCAGAACAAGACACCAAAATGAGCTCGAGGATCATCCGGTGGAGTGATGAAACCACCATACATATCGGCATGACCACGAGGCTCATGGCATAGAGACTGACGAAGGGAGTTTAGCGGATGTCCAGGCGTATTGATGATGGAAAAACGACGCTCGGCTACTGTTTTTCCTTCCGGTAGGTAGCCTGCTGGAAGCTTGTCAATGATACGGAATGGCTCACCGGCAGTATGCCAGTCTTCCGATTCGATCCAGAAAGAGTTCGTGTTACTGATGGCCATTATGTGGTGTCCAAACAAACTATACTTTTGTTGGTAGGTGAGAGCGATCTGGTATATCTTTGCTTGAAATGTACCACGTTTTGGAAGCCAAGTTCAAGCTGGAAAATATCGGCTCAAGCAACCGATATATTCGGCTGCAGTTGGTTGAATCGGCGTGTGGGGCCGCATCATAGAGTCTCCCAATGGGGAACACAAAGTGCCGTAAAAGAATAGCAAGCCGATGTGTGCCACAAGGTCTCAACCCTTGCAACGCCTCCACCACATGAGGCCTCAGCTCTTAATCCTATGTGCCATGCCCATGTAACAGAAGATAGCCATGCTCCGCAAAGACAACATAGTGTATGACCTGGATTGAATGGTTGCGTTCAACTTCAAAAGTTAGTGAACTGCAGCAATGTGTGTTCTGGTAGCCGCTGGGCATTCGAGCCATTTGATCACCGTTTGAGCGCCGCTGGGAATCTTCGAAGCGGCATACTGGCCGGGCCCACTTTACCATCTATCATTGCTCTACCGCAGCAACGAAATATTTCGGATTTCTTTATTGCTTGGAATGTCGTCACTGGCGAACTGTCTGCCTCTATTTTAGCACACGGTATTACCCATATGAAGGGATTATTATGTTAGTTGGGCGTTGCGCTATATATAAGCTCCATTTTACTAGCTGTCAAGCTCTGCAGCATCTCATCATCTTCATTAGAAGAAATTGACCAATTATGTATACTTGTGGTCAACATCTTTCTGATCCAAAACCTCAATTGTCTCTCATGTAAGGCCAGTACATTGCTGTGCGATCTTAGCATCTGAGCTGACATAATCCAAGTTCTCATAAATGCGCGCCCGAGCGCCTCTGTATTTGTCGCGGTCTCACATTTATCGCTGACAAATACACAAGACCTGTCATGTTTTGTATGATTAGTTATTAATTCGCGGTGGGTCGTGAACACCCTCACCGCATCTTAGCAACCATGGCCTCCTCACGCAGTGCTCTTTTCGTCATCGACATTCAAAATGATCTGGCTTCCTGCCCGGAAACCGAGATCCCACATGCAGGACGGATTAGAGAAGTTGGAACCACAATCCTCTCTGCAGCCCGTGGTCTTGACACCAAGTCCATAATCGTCTTCGTGCAGCACGAAGAGAAGCCCGAGGACGGTTCGCTTGTCAAAGAAACTGAACCATGGAAACTCGTCTTCAACCCTAATCATGGCGCGAAGGAGGAGATCCTAGTGGCAAAAATAACCCGTAGCTCTCACTCTCGGGATATGAGTTATATCTGTGGCTAACCTGGAGCAGGCGACACTTTCGAGTCCAACCCCCGACTGGCAGAGAAGCTCAAGGCCAACGGTATTACCAATATAGTCGTATTTGGAGTGCAGAGCGAATGCTGCGTACAGGAGACCTGCAAAGGCGCACTCGCCGCGGGATTTCAGGTGACACTTCTCCAAGGAGCTCATTCCACATACGACACCAAGGAAAAATCGGCTCTGGAAATCGAGACTGAAGTCGAAGGATTGCTACAAAACCTTGGAGCCACTATAGTTCCATGGCAAGATGCGCTGATTTCGTGGAAGGACAAGGAGCTGGTTCACTAGGTTGATATCTGAACTGATCACTATGGCTATTGCAGCGATCCTAGACGACATGCGCTGAGAAGGGGTTTATGTTTTTTAGGAAGTAGAAAAGCATACTAAGAAGTGCGGGAGGTATCTGTTCATTTGCATCAGCAGGCGCTTGAGTCCGGCCTCTCGAATTTCCTTGCATAATGACTTCGAGGAGGCTGCAAAAGTCCCTCTAATATACCCTAGTTTAAATGTCTTGCTTGATTATATTGTAAATATGCACCTCGGTACATTTATTCCGACTCTGTTGAATAGATAGCCTATTGTAAGCTTGATGTATGTTTGGTTGTGATTTCTGGGTGGAGGATCGGCTGGTCTGCTGCTATTTAGTCGCTATTTACGAACCTGCGAAAGTTGCGTTAGTCGTAAATTGATAATACCTTGGCTGATTTGTTTACAGGAAGTTAAGCCATGGACTGGAGTGTTAGTAGCCCAAGTAATGCGGTCACCCAACCAACTGGAGCTTTCGTAAACATCCCCGAGATGCTTTTGGAGTTTGACTCGAAATTCGAACGCTTTGAAAATTTCCTAGCACAGTCTATGACGGCTGGCGATATTCGAAAAAGTATTTGAATGTTCAAATAGGGTTCCTCGTTGCCTCGCTTCGACACGGTGAGTGCACACAACACAGACTATGAAAATCCCGAGTCACTCATTATTTACCAATGCTTTTCAGATATTTCCACCTTGTTCACGTCTTCTCCATCCTTGAACCATCTTTCAACCTCACTAATCTTGACATCATTGCCGCTCATCTGTCTCTTTCTCATGAGTCCATTTTCGGCAAATGTCCAATCCTCCAACCCGTAGGTCCGCCACCACTGGCCCGACTCATCATGCCATTCGTACCAGAATTGCACCGCGATCTCGATCAGTGTTAGCTCGTTGCTTAGCAAAGCCTGGCGATATCAGCGGTATCGTAACGTACCTTGTTATCGGTGAAAGAGAATAACTCTTTGCGCAGCCGATATCCATTCTCTTTCTCCCATTTCTTAGAGAGAAAGTCTTTGATAGCGTCGCGGCCCTGCAAAAACTGATCGCGGTTACGCCAGATGGAGTCCGGCGTATATGCCATCTTGACGCCATCGGGATTCCTTGAAGCAATTTAGGGGAGAGTCTATTTTGAAGATGATCCAAAATTTCTTACTTTGTATTCCATGCATCTTGTGCAGCCTTCACTTTTATTCTAGCTGTCTCTTCGTTGAAAGGTGGGTACGGTGGTCGTCCTTCGGTCGCCATGGTGATCAAGGTGTAAAATAAATGATAGCGTTATTGGTAGATTGTGGTTTCGTTAGAAAGGATGCCTCTCAAACGCCTTGGGACGCAGGGTTGACTTTATATACTCGGATGCCAATGTCTTGTAGGATTTGTCCATGCAAATCATGATGACGTTGCGCCCTTTCGGTAAATGCGGATAATACGCTATTGTGGCAATCGACGGAACGAGCGGGAACTTAAAGCTCAAATCCGAATAGCGTGATCTCCACATCTCCGCAAACCCGGTGAACTCCGAGATGTAATTGCCCAAACCGGAACATGTACAAGTTTCGGAACTTCGCATACAGGGGTGACCTGGAAGTATTGTTTGAGTCTCTGTAGCTGTAATCTGGCACAATTTGCTGATGTGAGCGCTTGTCATTTCGATATCCCTGCTCTTCATTTGATTATTCGAATGAATCCTCAAACATCTTGAGTCTACTCAATCACCCACCAGACCGCCTAACCCAAGTTCTATTACGCAGTAGAGTAGTAATGCTGCTGTTGGTGTTCGGCGTTGCTCTGGGGAGAAATAAAAGAGGTGACCTGCATCTTGTGGTCGCATCGTGAAGAGCTCACCTTACAAAATTAGTACCTCTGCAGGGGGTCTATAAGTAGATCCGGGACTTCAAACATAAAATCAAGCTACAGTATGAGATAAATTGAGGGTTTTCTTTGGCATTGTAAGTAGTGGTTCTTCAGGACTGATTCGCACGTATAACCATAGACATCGAGTTGAAGCATCAAGACTACATTTGCTGACAAGATGATGTGACTTAGTAAAATAATTATCATTCATTCTCCTTGTTGGAACTTTGATGTTCTATTATCTAGATTATCTAGGGCCATTTCAGCAGAAACGAGAGGGGGCCGAGAGCGGGTGAATGAAGGAGAGAAGGGCAACGAACACATATTAAATCTATCATGATTCAATCAACAATACCACTAAAAAGAACATTGAATTCCGTTCTTCTTGATCTGGCTTGGTCAAGAATATATCAGAGTGGGGTTATCACAGTGCCAGGTAATATTACCACAGTATGCGTCGAATCACTTCTGAAAGCCTTTAATCCGTTTGTTGGTGGGTGTATATTTATAGCCAATACAAATGGGAAGAAGTCGTGGTCTACATACCCAAATTTGTACGACAACTCGCGTGCTACGGTCCCGTGACCTGACATTATCTGCTACGCCTAAGAATCATCGTATCATTTTCTCATCCTTCCTTTCTCCTGCGAGTTTCCTACCTTTAAAACAACCAATTGGTTCTTTTCATCGCCCATATACTGCGGGTGCCTCACTGGCGCTTGTATCATCTGCCTACACATTGAGAGTCGCAATTGTCAATCGTGCCTTACCTTCCACATTCACCAACACGAGCTGGAGTTCCGATCTGGTCTGTTGCCCATTCCATGCCTTTCGAAACGCTTGCATTCTAATAGATTGATAACACTCTAGATTCTCGGTTAGACACGACATACGCAATTCTGTGAATCACCTCGCTAGAGTAGTCCTCGCCTTCCTCGCTCTGCCGAGTCTCGGAAAACACAACTCGCCCACCATGAGGCTCGCGGATTCACCAGGAAACTTATTCGGAGACCCTCCTGCCACCCCGTCTTCCCCCGACTCTTCTACTCAATATTCAGATGCGATTACCGTCTTCGATTCTCATGCTATCCTTCTTACACCAGGCTCGACTATAACCACCGTGAATGAACCCGCGTTGGGGTTTGATCTTCAAAATGTTGCGAACTCATTCCTTGACGGAATCGAGTATGAGATTACCCGCTTCAAGGCTGCCCTATCTCCCAAGCCACATAATGCGATTTCGATCCCCGCAAGCGTCACGGCCAGGGCCAAGGTCACGAACAATGGCAAGGGCAAGATGACGGCGAAGGTAGAGGCATCCGTGCCATCAGAGTCGTCCTCTCAGCGTCCAACTCCCGCCATGGTCCATCCATCGATCCTTGGGTCGCCCGTCTCTTGGAAGAGATCTATGAGCGGTCGCCCTGTCTGCCCTATTTGCAACAAAGGCATCCATAGCGCAAGCCGCTGCTGGTTTTTTGCTATCCCTGGTCAGTGTGTCCTCGTACTTTATGTTGGCTATCTTTCTTCTGACAACCGATAAAGGGTCGGTCCCCGGCAGCATGGTCTTGCCTAATATGACGCCTGAAAATTTGAAGAAGGTGAGACTGTCATCAATAACCACCATGAGAGATATCTAACGCCCTTCGTGCAGTTTGAGTGTGCGAACCATCCTGCTTTGCCTCAAGACGTGATTTTAATCTCCGGCCTGTTTTCACATAGGGTAAACAGGTAGTACAAATGGAGGTGAAATTTTGATGATTGTAAATTGTCATCATGAATTTGAGGAAGGTGTGGTGTATATTACCAGGTGAAAGCGGCATTGTATTCTTACATAATGCTACTGATTCCCTGACCGTTAAGTCTGCACCATGGATACTACGATGGACACATAATTCTCTTAAATGATATAAGGAAAAATTGTGAGCGCATTGAATTTAGCGGATTACACTAGTTTAAAGAGAAAATTCGCCCATCAATCCCGTACGAATTCGCTCAATGTCTGCTTTATAATTACTTGCTGAGTCTGAAACAGCTTTGATCGCTGGTCTTCCCAGCCGCCCTCTGCCAACAATCCCTCGCCAGGGCCGATAGCGAACTGCTCATCACCCTTTTCCAGTTTTTTGTACATAGCGTCAGTGTATGCGTCCAGTGGCATACCAATTTTGCCGCCGTTTTTTAAGTGTGGCTGGTGCTTCTCATCGTGCAGCTCAGTCTGGACGGCGGGCGGGAAAACCTCGACCAAGCGCGTCTTAAGTTCTGCATCCTTGAGCTGCTGTCGCACTGCCATAATAAAAGAGTGTAGGGCAGCCTTGGAAGCGTTATAGTTGGGCGTTGAGAGCAAGGAGGGGATGAGACCGAGAGTGGCGCTGATGTATACGAGATGTCCCTGTTTCTGGGAGTTGAGATGTGGAAGAAATGCTGCCGTGAGATGCACGGCCGAGGTGTAGTTGGTAGTGACCTCGGTGCCAATTTGACTCAAGTCCAGTGTCTCAGTCTTGGTGAAGTCAAAAGCACGCTGGATGCCTGAATTGACGACGACGCAGTCGAGATCTGGGTTGGACTGGATCACCGACTTGGCAAAGGAGGGAATCTCGGAGAGCTTGAGCACGTCAAAAACAACGCCACTGGCATTTTCGGCGCCGTGTGTTTGTACGAAAGAGTCGAGGCGATCCTGTCGACGGCCGGTGACAATGACTTTGGTGCCGGTAGAGATGAGCTTGGCGGCGAGGGCTTCGCCTATGCCCGAAGTGGCACCGATGATGAGGGCTTTGGTATAAAGAGGGGCCATGTTCAAAGGGAAATGGGGTTGAGATGAAGAAATTTGATACTGATGGTCCAGTGTCAATTGTAGGCGCTGAAGATGAGTTTATATGTCTAGATCCTATTACTTGTACCAACTCGTTGCGGAATTTGATGATGAAATCGGAGCGTCCTCATGCAACTCTCGGGGAATGGTTCCGAAAAGGGTCTAGCATATCATGAGTCAGCAATTCGCCATTACATTCGGACTTATCGGCATGCAGTGGAGGTTGAATTGGTGGCCTGGGAAATCGTATCAAAACGACAGCATTGCAGCAGATTTGTCGAAATGGTCGGAGTTCCTAGGAGAACCACTTGTCATACCTGTCGGAGTAGGAAAATAAAGGTATGACTTAACTCCGAGAGCGACCTCCTCGCGTCTGACCCTCCTGACAGTGCGATGGAAGAAAACCAGCATGCCGTCAATGTTCGCGTGCTGGGCGTGTTTGTGGTGGCTTTGATATTGCCTTCTTGAATTCGTCCCCGGGAAATTACACCAATGCAACCCTTTTACCTGCTCCAAGTCAGTCAAAGGCGCAGTCGCGACAATTGTTCGGGTTGTTGCTTGAACAATGCCTACCGCACCCTTCTCAAGCTACTGCGCAAGTGCCGCTTCGCTGGATGCGATCGATCCTTTCCATGGAAGGCAGCGATTTTCTCACAAGCGCTCTATCAACTCTGACATGGGGGTGGTATGGCCATATTGACGGGCGAAGAGAGTTGGCAATGCGTGGTCGGCATGAATACGTCCGAACTCTTGCGTCACTACGCAAGGCTCTTCCAACTGTCGGGAAGGGTGCACGTCATGATCTTGAAATAATAGCATCTATTGAGCTCCTAGCTCATTACGAGATGTACGAGTTCGGAGGGAGGAGTTCCCATGGGTGGATGGCTCATATTGCCGGGGCGGAGAATATCATACAAAGAAGGTATGACGAAGCTGAACTCACCGGAGTATATCTCGACATACTATTATCTCATCGAATTATATCTGTAAGTTGGAACTCGGGGTCTGGTTTGAAAGCCCCTGTTTACTCATAATAGATAGGTTGTGAGTGCTCTGTCGGCGCGAAAACGGATATTTCTACCCGCCATCGCCAGCTCCCAATCCCAGTCATCGAGGGATAAGTTTCACGAACTCCTGGATATCGGGGTACATGTTGCGGAGTTTCTTGAGGATATCGATAGCGTCTTAAATATGCCATCATATCAGACGCTTCCCGTGCACTACTCACAGATTCCAACGAGGTACCTCTCTCTCGTCAGTGTCTTGGAATCATGGAGGACGAGTTTGGGTGTTTTGCCCTGTCCAAGCCTCTCCGTCCCTAACAGTGAGGGTGATCATAAACAACAACAACAACAACAACAACGGGAGACCGAATCCCAAACCCTCTACCCAAGCAAGTCTCCCAGTTCCCTCGGCATAACTTTCAACGAACTTCAACTGGCGAGGCTCCTCCACCTTTACAGTTCCATATTACTTGCTATACATCTGAGCATTCTGCGAATCGAAAACGGGGTGGAATCTTTACCCTCAGCGCCGTCGTTCTCGTCCTCATTCAGCGGTGTGCTGCCGGGGCGAATGCAAAGAAGGTCAATGGCTATGAACCTGGCAGATCACATCACGGCTTGGGCCGATGTGTGCATTCAGAATGCCTGGCAAAGCTTTGGACCCGTGATTGGGACATTCAGTCTTAATACTGTGTTAGACTGGTACCGCTTTGAAGACGAGATATTGGGGATGGAGCCTGGTGGGGTTTGCGAGAGGAGGCGTGAGCAAAATATTATTCAGTGTGCCAGGCTACTGCAAAGATTGCAAGGGAAGGACGATGCCAAGGTCGTGGTACATTACGTCTAAAACTGCGTGAAATTATGAGTATACAGACTTTTTCGAGGCCCAAATACCAAGCAAATGCCTCCATGTCACATTCGCATGGCTCAAATTCGGGTCCATCAGCGCTAGCCCCGCACTTCCCAAGACGTGGCTTCGAGAAGAATACAAACGTGTCAGCTTCAACTTAGAACCTTTTCTATTGAATTACCTCACATCTGCCTCGGCGTTGACAAGCAAAAGCAGTGGCCAGTAGTAAGCATCATGGCACAGCCAAATATTCATCGCTTTTATCGCGTTTGGTTTACCTGGGTGGACCCCCTCTCCCTTGCCCCAACCGTCTTTGGGCTCCTCTTCCGCCCCGACTTGATGATGGATGGCCTCATCCCAGCCAACATGTCTGTTCCAAACCCAGATCATGCTTTCCTCTTCCATCACTTGGCTGCTCTATACGGATTCCTTGGTATATCTCTGGCCTCCATCTTACGTACCAGCAAGGATCTCAAGGTCTGGAGAATTGTCATTGCGGGCGTGCTGATGGTGGATATCTCGATTCTTGCGAGTATGTTTGTCAGCCTTGGTCATCAAGAACGGCTCGAGTTGGCCAAATGGAGGTGGCAAGACTGGGGAAATTTGCTTTACACGGGAGGAGTGGCTGTTATCAGGAGCCTGTTTTTGGCTAATATTGGGGTGAAGGTCGGGATTGACGAGAAAAAGAACGCTTGATTGTTTGAGGTTGTTGGTCAAATGCAACGCAAAGAGGTGCTTGTAAGACCATGTGCAACCTCCCAAGTGGGTAAAATTTCTATTCAGCATGGACTGTTCAAATCTGTTTGACACACCCCCTCGCTCTATTAGAAACAAGCTGTTTGTTGTGCCCGTGTTACAATCGGAGCTTACACCCGCTTCGATTCGAAAGTCCGTTGATAGAACGTACCGATCTAGTCTGCTTGCAAGTGCTCGTTTTGTGACAGTGAATGGATAGCTCGTATTCTATAGATTGGCGGCCCACCCAAATGAGATGTTTTCTGCTTCAAGTCGTTTGTCGGACCTGTGGACCGGGTTAGCCTTGGCTAACTGATCTAACTATTGATTTGACATGGAGCTGCCGACATTCCTGACAACCGATCTTCGACAATTCTATTTTGTTTATTCTTCATTACGTTTAATTTTATTACTGTGGCGTGCCTGATATATGCCCGAGGTATTATGCGTATAATGCCAATATTTATGAATGCCGCTTACTATATTTATTTTCACAGGTATCTTCTTATCGAGTCGAGGTTTGAAGAGGCCACAGTTTTTCTTCAAGCGCTCCTGGGGGGCAAGTTCACTTAAGAAAACCATTGAATTCCGAGAACTCCAAGACCCAATCAACAGCTAATTTGATAAAGGACACTCCATGGAAGACCGATTTTTGGTCAGAAAAATAGCGTAACAGCATTCGTTCCAAGCAAAGCACGGGAGACGAGGAATTATAAGGACGCTGCTCTCACATAAGAATGGCATGAATTGCTACTAAGAAAATGATGGGATTCCAAGTATTATAACATCTATAGTCATTTAAATAATAACTTACAACCCCGCCTTAGCTTAGAGTTCGAGCTGTTGGTCCAAAACAGCACTTACAGTGTCTTCCATATCTCTCCATTTGATACCCAAGTCACGCTCCGCTCGCTGAGTATCGGGCCTTAAACCCTCCTCAAAGGGACCCGTCATCTTCAGTGGGAATTTTGGATACTTACTCTTCACAAACGTGACAATCTCAGCCCAATTAACAGGCTTTCCACTAAGGATGATTTCTGTAACCGCACCCTCTTCGACAGGGGTTTCAAGGGCACGAAGGTGCGCCAGTGCAACGTCTCGGACATCCACAAGAGAACTAGGGAAAGAAGGTTTCTCTGACGTTAACGATTGCATGAAAAGCCCGTTAATGCCTCCTGGCGTTGCGTCCGTCTGGTTCGCATCATTTCCAATCACAAAGGCTGGGTGCAACGTCAATAACTTGAATTGCGGCTTATTTTCGGCAATCCAGTCGAGCGTCGCGCGATGAGCAAGGATCTTGGAGCCTTGATACTTCAGGCCGTGCCCCATAAAGCCCTCAGGGAATTCCATGTCCATGTCCAGCTGAATGGACCTATTCGAATTCTCTATTATCGCAGTCAGCATCTCAATTGACGGCGTGATTTATTGACTCCTGCCACATACCATTAACCTCGAGACCAGGCTTCAATAGGCCATCCATCGGCATTAAAGCCAACATGGATGAGACAATAACAAGTCTCTTTACACTGGGGGAAGAAGAGGCTGCGGTTAGAATAGCCTTCGTTCCAAGCACGGCAGGATCGATATAATCGGTTTGGAAGTCCGATCCCTTGCCTGGCATCGGGGATGCCAGGTGGAAGATGTATTCAATATCGTTCAGTGCGGCTTGAATATCAGCGGTATTGGAAATATCGGGAATGAAAACAACTTCAATCCGTTCCCCATACGCAGCGAAGCGCGACTTTAGTTCTTGAATTTGTTGTTCTTTTCGGACACTTAGTCGGACGTGATGCCCCGACTCAAGGGCCAACGACACGACCTGGGAGCCAATGAAACCAGTGCCTCCGGTGACGAAGATGCGAAAATGAGACATGGTAAAATGATTTATGGGTTTCAAAACGTAGAAAGAGATGTGGAAGCTCGTGGGCGTAGAATTAAATAGACAAGTACACGATGATGGTAGTGACACTGTGCGACTAATATATGCTCAGAATTGCGGTCCCTTTTGGATTAAATTCCAACGGTGTCGGACCTTTTACGTTATCTCCCAAACTCGATTCGCAAGCACACCACAACACCAGATAAAATTCAGTACCGAGTAATTGAAATAATTTGATAATAAACCCGATCGAAGGCATTTTATTTTATGGAACTCCTAATGGGAGTTTCTAATGTGCTATGTTCAGGTCCAGAAGTAGATATCATCGCGCTCTTGATTACTGATCAATGGACACTTCGACCTGACTTACATAATGGGCTTTTATCTATAAGCGAACCGTGAAGATGATTACTGATCGATATACAGGCATCGGGCTTGCCAAACTTCATAACTACAGCCGGTCACGAAAGTTCCAAGCAGTTAGGATAACCTGTAGACCCGATGCCCAAGAGGTTGAAGGCCGTGAGAGGTGTACATGGCTATTATACCCAATATTAGTTCATATCAAAAGAAATCCCTGCCATTTTCTATAATAATGGCCCTTTTGGCTAATAAAATAATCTCCATTTGGCTGACAAATATGATTTCAAAATTCATATGTTAGGGTGCAGTCTTGGATCCGATACAACTCGGAACTTATTGGGGCCCACTGTATATGTAGATAAAAAATCATAGACCGAGTTAATGCTCATACCGGGATTTGACTCAATATACATTTCTTCGGTCATTATTTTAATTTACGAATACCAAGCTTCGAAGGTTCCGCTCTGGCTTGTATACCATCCCCCGAACATGGCTAGTGACATTATCAACATTCTTTCGCAATGATACCGACGCCTCTTAGAGTAGCAATTAAACAAATATAGGGTTAGGAATCCAGGGACCCCGGTACGGCTAAGAAGATCTGGAAATGAAAAAAATAGGCTTTGCTTCCAATACTAGCGAAGGCCAGATGAAGCAATATCCCACAATGGAAGTAGAGCCGTGTGCTACCTGAGATAAACATCTTTGATGGGAAATTTTAAGCAGCGGACTGAGTCGCGTCACACAGATGTACAAGACACTGCAATCAAGGATTTGGATGGCCTGCATTTCCATCGTCTCAATGTGCGTCTACAGTGCAATGAAGGAACTGCAGAACAAAGATAGCGGGCAAAAGAAGAAAGACATGTCACCTAAAATATGCGAATTATGTGAAGAGTTTATATTTAAAGAGTGTGCCTTTAGGTTCTCATTTATTCATCGTATCGCTACTATACAGTATAAGGGAGTGTGAAAGAACCCAGTAACCAAAGCAAGTGATAAAATGCCCATACTCGCATTCCGAAAACACCCAACCTATGCAATCCCCCCGAGTAATTAAAAGAGAATTATTAAATAATTCTATGATCTAGCGGCCTGCCCAAAATAGAGCAGTATTATACAACTCTGGGCCGAAGCACCGTCTTATCCGATTTGTTTAATTGACAATGATGCGTCGCGACTCGTGCTGCTTGGCCTTGGGAACGATAACGCTCAGGACACCGTCCTTGAAGGTAGCGGTAATAGATTCGTGCTCGATCCGGCTGGCGAACTTGAAGCTGCGGGAGAATTCTCCAACTGAGCGTTCGGTAAGCCAGTACTTGGCGTTATCGACGGGCCGCTTTTGCTGGACGGGCTCCTCAGGGGTAACTTCCTCGGGGTCGGGGTGCTGGGTCTCTTTGGCAACATCCTCTGATTCTACTGTTTCGTAGTCGTCCTCAACAGTGGCCTGGTGAGAAGAAGCTGTGTCACTGCTCTCCGTGGCGGCGTCATCCACCTTGGTGTCCTCATCGAGGGCCGCAGGTGTGGTGCCAGAAGTGTAGGAGCGCTCAGACTTGCCGCTGATGGTTAGGGTCTGGGGCTCAGCGAATTTAATGTTGACGTGTTCCTTGTTTACACCGGCGAGCTCGCCATGGAGTTCATAGCCCTGCTCGGTTTCGCGGATATCAAACTTGGGCTGCCATTGGGGGACCTGGCAGGTACTCTGACGAGAACAGCTGTCAAAGTCGTCAAAAATGCGGAGGATGGGGGCGATGGAAGCATTAGAGCTGTAGAACTGTCGAGGGAAGAAAGCCATTTTGTTTATTTGAGCTGTGGTGATTGGTTTGGAGGTGTAGTGCTGCAGGATGGAAGGTCTTCGAGGAAGTGTTTTTGTGTGAGAGTTTGTTGAGAGTTGGTTGGATTGTTTGTTGGATGCGTTCTGATGAGAATGAAGATTGAGCTTTGGGGGAGGTAAAGTGCTGCTTTATACCTGAATGAGGGAGCAGGGGCGTCTTAATGTTCGTCTATCTTTGCGAATCTTACGGAATTATCCAATTTCCAATTTCCAACTTCCAACTTCTAGAACACCCAAGAATGTCCGCTTGTAGGCAGAAATCAGTATAACAAAGGCAACGCGGCCTGATTATGTGTTTTTGGCTGGCCACAGTGCTTAGAAATGTACTGCTAGACTAGGATGGGTGATGCTAGTATTTGCCCGATATGGGTGGAAAATTCTAGAAGGTACTAGAATCTTGGAGGTGTCAGACACTGTCCGTCGGCCTCAAAGCTTAGGCACAAAGGGTCTCTTGTTTTAGAACCTAAATCCGAAGGCCCGAAACATTAGAATCAATATGCTTAACTAATTTGAATTGTTCCAATGCTTATTTTCCCCGAGAATTATCTTATTAACCATAGCAAAAACTAATATTTTGCAGCTTTGACGATCCTCTCGCTAAGAGGGAGGCACGGTGCAATAACCGGCCCGTGCGCTCCGAGAAACGTCTTCATCATCGTAAATGCACGTACTCAAGGCCTCAAGCATGGATGTAAAATCTTAGGTTGACTATGCTGCTGTGAATGAAACATAACCCCGACTGCATTAATAGTGGCGGGCCCGCAGTAGATCGGCTCCTTCTTAAGATTAATTCAGGATCTTGATCAAGCAATTTCTCACAGAGTACCCCACGAACTATATATATTCGGCCTGTCCTCCTGTGAAGCGCACCGGAATACCTTCAGCTCCTACCTCGAGAAGATTACATAGGTATTAGCGATGTGGTTTACATCATCGCCTAATTAAATCTCAATTTCAGGTAATTAATGGTCTGATACTGGGATCTGATTATGTCGCTGTCAAACCATGGGGTCCTATCATCCGCGGAGAGGATATTCTGGAGGAAGCTATCGCGGATGCTGATGCACGCGTCAACATGACGGGATGTAACCCCGACCTGTCGGGCAAGCCAGCCGCGTGTTTGCGTGGTTTTCTTCTCTACTTCTCCACTGCTCTGTGTAACCTTTCACAACTCACATGAATATATAGCGGTGTCGAGCCTAGGCTATTCCTGTACTACCACGCCAGAATCTCAGACCTGAACCTTCACTTTATGGAGCTTGAAGTGAAGGTGGTCTATCATGAGATAACAAAACACTGGAAGGATCGCAGAGTCATCTTGTGTTCTGAGCAACGGATAAAACCGCCAAGGCTGTTTCAAGAAATGGGCTATGATGAAAAAGTTTCCAAATTACAGAACAGCCAGGAAAGTTTACGAACGGGGGGATCAGTTACCTTTAAGTGGCACTGCTCAATGGAAACCGCCCGTGGGACTTCAGTAATAGGCTCTAGGAGAATATAGGGGATAATATTTAAGGATCACGAAATTGAAGTCCGAGGAAAAGAGCCTATATAAAGGTTCCTGGAAGATTTCATTGCCTAAATGTATTGAGGAGAGCGTTTCAATAGTTCTGCTCGTGAGTTAAGCCATAGAGTATGCTTCGATACGAGAAAGATATGGTCTCATCAATCAGTTTTCCGATTACTCATCTTTCCCCGCACTGCACTGTGAGATGATCTACCATCAGTATGCCTCTTAAAACCTCAAGCATTTATTCTTAAGATTCTCGGATATTCTTTTTTCTCTTTCCTCTTGATCCTCTGGCATATCTGCATGACATCACTACCTTCTTCTATGCCCTAGTTCTGAAAGTTGACGCATTACGGACACAATTTGGAGGAAGCGGAGTTGTACGAATTCACCATGCCTCTCTACGATATCGAGCACGTGCTTCCTTTGAGCGACATACAACAGGAGAAGCTGGCTAAGGCATTCACTTCTATACATTCCAAGCGCTTCCAGACCCCTTCATTCTTCATCAACGTGCGTTTCACAGACGTCTCTTCTCAGAAAGTGTACCGAGGCGGCTTCCTCCGGAAATACAACCGGGCAATTCTTCGAACCAGAACGAGTGAAAATCGCTCAAGGGAAATATATGGCCAGCATTGCAAGGACTTAATTCAAGCGTGGGACCAGATCGTTGTTGGTGAAAACCAGGATAGTGACCAAACAGGAGCTGAAGCTAGGGCA
Organism: Mariannaea elegans; assembly: GCA_930272665.1. Classification (NCBI taxonomy): domain Eukaryota; kingdom Fungi; phylum Ascomycota; class Sordariomycetes; order Hypocreales; family Nectriaceae; genus Mariannaea; species Mariannaea elegans. The sequence goes on from CAKNEU010000065.1 coordinate 78,164, forward strand.
CTTCGTACCGTATGGGTCATGGGTGCCTTGACTACAGCGGTTGAAATGGGTATTCAACGACCGGTGGCGGGAAAAGAAATTGAGTGGCTACGGGAGAATAAGGCAGAGTTTGAAAAGTTGGCGGAACAAGGGGACGAGGAAATGCAATATCTGATGATGGAGCTGGAAACACGAGAGGATTTAAGTGCGGTCCACTCGACAGAATGATGGAATAATGACGGCTTGTTAGTTTGTATTAAAATGTTCGCCCAGTATTAATACTCACTTCATAACATCTGCGATATAGATTCGTAAAGGAAATATGTTGATGTGATGAAAACATGTCCTGTCATATGAGGTCCGACGATTAGCACGAAACAAGTTTGAGTCGTCCAGGCCAACACCGATGGCACGAGGCTTCGAATCACTTCCTCCAAAGCGGATCTTAGTGGTCTATTGCATTGTGAGTGTTGATAATAATTAAGTGGTCAAATCAATTAAAGAAACTTGGTGGGGTATGAAGCTTCATATGTAAATGACTCTTGTAAGAGCCAAGTCTTGAAGCCTGATGTGTCTGGGCCGCCCAATTATTATGCTCGTGAATAGTTTTTCTGCAACAATCGTCCGCCACTCATTTTGCCGGTGTAATGTCGATGGCCTCATGAGCTACGTTTGCCAAATAAATTCGGAGATTCCAGGCCATTGATCGAAATCACTAAAGCCCAAGGAGGTGCCAATATATCCATTCACTGACTGAAGGCGTGCTCAATAGCTGTTAGCCAATGTTGCTTATCGTGGGGGCAGGGAACTTATCTGGCATATTATCAGAAGTCCTGTTTACCTCATTGTCGTTCGTGACTCGAAAATGCTTGCGCCAGATCCAAAGTGAGTCGTATGTGATGCTCATGCTCAGCCTATTCCTGACATTTCGCAATCGAAGATCCTCCACTGATTTACCGCCGATAACCTGGGGATCTGCTGAAGCACAGAAGAAACCAATAACCTCGCCAAGTCGAGCTGGCAAATCGTTGTTTGCTACCGAAATCGTCCTCAAAGATGTTATCGCTACGTTTAATATCTTTGTGCTCAAGTCTTTGTCGATAATGGGACCGAAGAATCCATTCCTGGATATTTTCAACACAACAAAGGCAGCGCAGACAAAAGACTGGTAGCAAAAGAAAGGACAGTAGTTGAAGAATTTTGTGTTTCCATCATTCATCTCTTGGCTTAATTCAATGAGAGAACAGGCTGACTGGAAAAGCAAAAGAATACGCTCGTTATAGCCGTCGATGTTCGGGTCATCGAAAAGGTAAAAACACTGAAGGTGAAGTTGTGCGGCCGAGAGAAACCAGGCCATGGTTGCTACAACACTGTTAGATATCGGAAGCCAAAAATGTTTTGGAAATGAAGCAGATTACGGGTTGTGCCATCCAAATTCTTTTGAAGTTCCAGAAACATGGTGTCGAGCAACCTATAGAGCCTGAGTCTATGCTGAGGAGTATCGGAGTCGAGAGCAAATGGTGTGCCTAATGTTCGCGAAACCTTTTGGCAAAAGTCCTTAATTTGGCGGTGTGTTTGGAGGTGTAAGGCGCTAGGGTCAGATGCCGACAAGTTAAGAGTGTCGGCAGCCGTTAACGAAGTCCAATCATGCTGTTGAACTAAGATCGGCAGTCCACAACCCTCACTAACACTGTCATGCACTTAGATTCCTTCAATATATTCAGACCAGTCCTTGCCTCACCTTTGGGCAACAATATTGCACGCCTCCCATGTCTTTGTCCACTCAGATATCTCATGATCCGTAAGATTTAAAGGTATTTTCACAAAATCTTGAGAATCATTCGCGTCATGTAAGCCCATTTGAGTAGCAATTTGGAGCATCAGGCCTACCAACATAAAAGTTGGATCGGCCGTGCTACTGCTAGTCGGGAATGGCCATGCACAGATCAGAGCCAGAGCCTGAACCACAGCTAAGGAATAAGGAACAGAACGAACAGTCCTCCAAAGCAGATCTGTAACGGTTCTGGCGAGCCTGGGGAGCAGGGTTGGTTGGGCGTGTAGGCGACGTGAAGCGACTGCCATGATGACCCAAAATAGAAGACTAGAAGATTCGTAATATTCCTGAGGGTGCTTTGCTGTTTCAAGAAGCGGGAGAAAGGGGTGGTAATGCATCATGTAGCTAACTATAGTCAGGACCCGTTGTTTTAACTAGCATTTAAGCAGGGTTAAATAATAAGTACTCACATCAAAAAGAGTTCATCGATTTCCTCGACCGTTAAAGTTATATTCCCCAAAGTTCTTGGAACAGCTATAGGGTTTGTACATCTGTTCCTGCTGGAGTCATCTATTCCTGGCTTTGTGGTAATGCCAGGTGCGTTCGAGTGTTCGGTCGGATCAGGGGACGTCCCCGCAGTCGATGTGGATGATTCAACAGTGGTATGAGACGTCGCCATATCTGTAGGAATGAACGTTGTTTTTTGAACCTGGTCATTTTGTTCTTCGACAAGATGAGAAGGTCCAAGGTCAGTTTCTGGCATAGTAAGCGTATCGGCCACGGGCGCAGACACGGGTCCTGAGCTGATTGAAGTATTACGAGCAAGACCTGTCAGTTGTTGTCGTAAAGATGCGATCTCACTATGGAGCTCGAATGAACGCCTAATAAAAATGTATCCGTAATTAGTCGACAAAATTCAAGATGAAGGGGGATGATTGATTACCTTCGTTTTCGCGTGCGACGAAACCCCGCCTCAACTTTGCACTCGAGTCCGAGCCGTTGGCAGCGAGAACAAAGTTCGATGGAAGAAGCGAGACGACTGCATCGTAACTTTCAAGATGTATCTATCAGTATAATAGCTTGAACACAAGAAAATTCAATAATGGTTTTAGCTCGTACCTTTTGCTGTTTGCAGTGATTACACGCCTCACGTTTCGTGGGCCGATCGGAGCCAACCAGGCTAGATCGACTTGACACCTCGCCCGGGGGCCGGTTCTCCGCCATGGCTCATTCAGAAGGTCGCAAAACCGGAGTATGAAAATAGCAGCAAACAAGAGTGGAGAGGAAGCACAATAGCAAAGGTTGGAGAATTATCGGAGGTCCGATCGGCCTTTAAATATTACCGCGGTTCCCCTTCTCCGTATAGGCTGAGGGGTAATTACTCGTGGAACCATTTTTAGTCTAGTCCAAGCATCTCACTCAACTACGCTGACTGGATGAGCTCAGATGTAACGTCGAGCTCCGGAAACAGGGAAACCGAATCATAGCCCATGAATTAGTCTAAGTATTCTAGCCTTCAGACTTTGGTAAACATGACCCCTCCAGCTTGGGCATCCACTTTCACAGCTTCGTTCAATCCAACAATTGTAAAGAGCTTTTTGGGTGTGAATTCTGCCTTCAGTTCCGTCTTCCCAGTCTCCTTGAGCTTGAGGAAAGTATTGCGGATCGCGTCGTATGCCGGTCCGATGGATGCAAAGGGAAAGATGATGATTTTGAACCCAAATGCCTGAGCCTCTGCTGGTGTCCATGACGGGGTAGCGCCATGCTCAACCATATTCAGCAGAACAGGCGTCGGGCTAAGCTGGAGACAGACCTCTTTGGCCTCTGTGGCATTCGTGATCCCCTCTAAGAATGCTACGTCAGCGCCAGCTGCCACCGCAGCCTTGAGACGGGTAATAGCCTCGTCAAAACCATCAGTTTGGAGCGCGTCAGTACGGGCAATGATGACCAGATCAGACCCAATGCGCTTTCGAGCCTGAAATGCTGCGCTGATGCGATGAACGAAGACTTCGGTGTCAACTACAGCCTTGCCACCCAAATGACCACATCGCTTGGTCTGAATTTGGTCCTCAATATGAAGGGCTGCAACTCCGCTACGGTGGTACTGAGCGACTGTACGAGCCACCATGTTAGGACCGCCATATCCGGTGTCGGCATCGGCAATCAGAGGAATACTCGGATCGAGGTTGGCTATCATCTCGGCCTGCTCGCGCATATCATTGAGCGATGCAAAGCCAAGGTCCGGCTGTCCAAGCCTAGATGCACACGTGCCGGCACCAGTCTATTCGTTTCACAGATAATGTCAGAGACGTTTAGGAAACCACAACGAGGGGGCAGTTCTTACCATATAGATGCAGTCAAATCCCACCTCCAGTGCGATTCGGGCGCTGAACCCATCGTAAACTCCAGGTGCAACAATGATACCATCCTTTTCAGTGAGCTGACGCCTCAGTTTGGTTGCGGCGTGGACGGTACTGGGCTCAGAGTTATTATGAGAGCTCTTTGATTGCGTCATGATAGAAAAGAGTTGTAAGAGTTAGAGGTTTCAAATGTCTTGTTTTGATGGTCGCTGTTATGAGATCTTTTTTTCTTTGAAACATGTTCCTATTATATAGGCTTGCTTTGTACCTACCATGGCCTCACACATCGACCGCTTGCCGCCGACAACGGAATTACGCCCATTCCGATCGGGGCTGCTACATGGGAGGTCATCCCATGTCAAATCGGTTTAAAACTTAGATGATAATGATACGATACCGTTGATTCGGTCCCATTCCTTCCGAATCGGACCTTCATAATCCTGTCACTTCAACGTCATCACCATCCTCTAAACTCCTTCCTTCTAGCTGTTTCATATGACACCCTTTTTTATCTTTCCTTTTTTTTGGGTTTCTGGATATCGAGAGCTTCCATGACGTTAGTTTTCCCTCATTGGGATGCGATAGGAGCTCCAGGTCCGATCGGACAGTCTAGCCTCTCCGATCGGACAGTCAGCTCACCTTACCCCCTGCTCAGAGTAGATTGCGGGGTCCCCATATTCTGCAACTCGACAGACCTCTGGGGTTGAATTCCACCTCAAGGAGGCTGACATCAGGCCAGCTATAAAATATATCTGGCTGCCACTTCGAGGGCCTTCAATTCCATCATAAATCCATAGTACACTGTATCGATTGCAAAATCCTCTTCAACTTCAGCCACCATGTCTTTGGAAAAACATCGAGAGTCTTCGTCTCACCATGAAGACTACTCAGCTGGCGTTACTGCTGAACAGGGTTTTCAGGATGACCCTCGCAACGATCCACAATGGATTGAGTTGGAGAAAAAATTAACCCGAAAACTTGACATGACGCTCATGCCCATGGTTTGGGTCATGTACATGTTTAACTATTTGGACCGCAACAATATCGCGTGAGAGCCTACCAGCCACCAGTCCAAACCTCTGGAGCAAACAGGACTGACAAACGCAGCCAAGCGCGTTTAGATGACTTTGAGAAAGATCTCGGTCTTGTTGGAAACCAATTCAATGTGGCAGTTTCTATTCTTAATGTCGGGTAAGCCTTGTTCGTCTTTTTCTCTAGATGGATCGGCCGCTCAAATACAACAATACAGATATATGCTCGCGCAGTTACCTTCCAACATGATTTTGACACGAGTCCGTCCCAGTCTTTACCTTCCGGGTTGCGTCGCTATCTGGTCGTGTGTTTCTGCGGCCACTGCTGGCGTCTCGAGTTATTCGGGTTTATTGGCCGTTCGTTTCATGCTTGGCATTGTGGAGGCACCTTTTTTCCCTGGGGTAAATGCGATCTTGACGCCGCCAGCTGGACCTAACTGATCAGTTATAGGCTTTCTATCTACTCTCCTGTTGGTACACTCGACGCGAACTAGCCCTTCGGACCGCTGTCCTCTACTCAGGACTGGTTCTTGCTACGGCTTTCTCTGGGCTCATCGCTGCTGGCGTTTTTTCTGGCCTAGATGGTGCCCGCGGCCTCGCAGGCTGGCAATGGCTATTCATCATTGAGGGATCGGGCAGCTTCATAGCAGCTCTTATCGCTACACGCATGCTTCCTGATTACACAGACTCGAAAACAGGTAGCGCGTCTTGGTTGTTAACCTCGGAGGAGATCAATGTCGCCACACAACGGATACTCCTTGACCGAGTGTCAGTCCCTGAAGGTAATCGGTCGGTTTGGGCAGGGCTTAAAGCTGCTATCCAAGACTACCGAACTTGGATATTTGTGAGTTGAATATTAACATGGTGGGCTAAGTTTTCTAGAACTGATCCGATATAGGTACTCTTGTTGTGCTCAAATCATACGGCGTATGGGTTCAACAACTTCTTTCCCACGTAAGGCTCTCTTGCATAATATACAGATAATAATTTCGAGTTTGCTAAACTTATGAGTAGTATCATGCAGGGGTTCAATCTGGGGTCCACGAATGTCACTCTTGCCCTAACTGCGCCGCCGTATCTCGTTGGCGCCGTCGTATCTTTCCTTGTTGCGTATTCAAGCGACAGAAACAAGGAACGAGGCTGGCATATTGCGGGGCCAATGCTTGTAGCCATCGCCGGGTTCATCATCTCTGTTTCTACCCTGAATGTTCCAGCCCGCTATTTTGCGTCCTTTCTGTTTTGTTCCGGTTGCTTTGCTGCAAACTCTGGTGTTTACTCTTGGGCTGTGTCCGTTCTAAACGACACGCCTGAAAAGCGAGCATGTGCTGCGGCTATTATCAACTTGCTATCCCAGCTAGGTAATATTTGGAGCCCATACTTCTTCCCGGCGAGCGATGGACCACGTTACACAATGGCAATGATACTTATGATGGCATTTTCTGCACTCAGTGTAGTCTGTGCGCTCACTATGAAGATGATATTGCGGAGGCAAAATAGGCGATTACTGGAGACAGCAGGAGACGCCAACCAGGGTGTCACATTGTACATGTTATAAAATCACTTTGAGTACAGTACTAGACCTAGGAGAACGCAAAGAATGTCAAATTGTGCTAAAGCAGAATATCCACCGTGTTACTAGTAGCAGTCTTCCAATACTATGTGACGGCGCATTTACGCTTTGGGGACTTTTTTTTCTTTTTCTTGATATGCTTTTCCAAACACCAAGAGAACATAAGAGTTTCACCATCACAAGTATTCACTCCAAACGCACAAGCAGAGCGTAAAATACGGTGATATTTTTGTCTAATACAGGGGGTGAGAGGATATCACACGGGCCACACAGCGACGCCAACAGAGCTGCCTGTTCATTTTACTAGCTTGGTGGCAAGTTCTCCACTTCGCACCCTCATTTCCCATGATAATTAAGAAGCAGACCATTTCCTACCACAGTAGATAGAAAATCAAAGACTGCAGTTTGCTTACAGCGTTGATAAATGTAACAGAGGCTCAAATAGACTTACCCTAAAAGGAGAGTCTGTATTGTCTTATACTTATAATTCATCAAGTACATTTTTACGTGATTGGACTCCCGCCGTGAGTTTACAAATGCAGACAATAACATGTACTGACTGATTTTTCATCTTAATAGAGACTGACATAGAAGTAAATGGTAATTAATATAACTAAAACAGGGCATTGGCTAAGCCCTAGACTTGTTCAACGTTGATGTTGTATGTACATTGTGTGCAACGGACTAGTACAAAAGCTTCAAAACCCGCCTCCAGGCGGGGGCGGCGGCAAGCTCCTCCCGGTATACCTTGATAGCTTCCCAATCGTGCTCACGACGACCAGTATCAAGGTCAATATCGGCAAGGCTGATCCAACTCTCTCTCTTCCAGATATATCCACCAATATAGAAAACAATGACCACGGGAGCAGCCAGGTAAGACTCAAAGAAACCTTCGGCAGTACCAAGCGAGCCGTCGCTGTTAGTGATAGCCGTGTAGAACTGAGCAATGAGGACGATAATGTTCAAGAACAGGCCAATGTACGATCCCCATACGCCAAAAATTGCCGTGAACGGGATCTCGTCCAGGGTGTGACCGTGGTACTTCCAAGCATGTCGGAAACGGATGTGGCAGAGGCAAATAGAACCCCAAGTAAAGAGAGCAGCCAAACCTGAAAGGGCTTGAAGCCAGGTGAAGACGGTGCTACCGTTTCCGTTGACACTTAGGTAACCCAAGAAACCGATCAGGATAATGGAGACAACTGCCGGTAGTGGTCGGCCAGACTTGTCGATAAAGGCGAAGAACTTGGGGGCATAACCTTGCTGGGCCAAAGCAACGAGGGTACGGCTTCCACCGTAAACACATGATACACCAATTGACAACACGGAGACCAGGATGATAACGTTCATGAACGAGTCGTATCCCTTCAATCCGGCGTTGGCGATGGCGATGACGAAAGGAGAGGCGCTAGGGTCGTCGTTTCCAGCATTCAAGAGACGCGAATCGGTAGAGTTGACCAACAGTCCGACAAGAAGAAGTCCGACAACATAGAAGACTGTGATTCGCCAGAATACCTGCTTGATTGCACCAGGAAGCGCCTTGGCAGGGTTCTCGGACTCTGCAGCTGCCAAGCCAACTAGTTCGGTACCGCTGAATGAAAACGCGGCGGTGACAAAAACACCTAAACACCAGGATTAGTTACGACTCATTGAGAGTTTAGAAGTGAAAACATACCACAGAAGCCTCGGAAACCATTCTGGAAGGCACCAGGGTCGTACCAGAGACGAGCACCCCAGTAGTGGCTATACATGCCATCCGAAGGACCGCCACCGCAAACGAGGACGATGGCAACAATCATGAAGATGAGTGTGGCCGACAGCTTAAGGAGAGAGGCCCAAAACTCCTCTTCCGCATATCCCAGGGTTCCGAAGATGTTGATAATGATGATCGCAACAAGGAAGACCTAAAAAGAAATTTTATGTTAGTCCCAACATGGTGATTAAGAATACGTTCGGTAATAACTTACGCTGACCCAGATAGCAACGCTGGTATGCGGTGCCCAGTATTGAATAACAGTACCGCAGACTGTCAATTCAAGAGGCAAAACGAAGGCCCATTGCATCACATAGTTCCAGCCCATGGCGAAACCCCATGAAGGATCGACGAAACGGTTGGCATAACTATTATCTCCGGTTAGGATATGTAAACCATGGGTGGATAGGGGAGCCGAGGTTCAGGGGACTCACGTATAGAAACCACCTGAAATTGGGTACATGACAGCCATCTCACCAAGAGCGTAGACAACGTTGAACATCATGATACCCATGATCAGGAAGCCGATGAGAACGGATCCAGGACCACCAGTTTGCAAGGCAGCTCCACTACCGACGAAGAAACCAGCGCCAATACTATTGCCACGACAATGTGTTAGCCAAAGCTCCTAAATTATACGCAGCTCACATCGCAAAATTCCATTCATGCAACATAGTTTGCTCCAACTGAAAATCCAAAGAATAAAATGGCACTGACCTTCCTCCAATGGCGATCATGTTAAGGTGGCGAGGCTTCATGGTGCGCTCCAGCTCCACAGTGCCGGACGCATAGTCATCGTGCGGCTTGAAAGAGTTGATGTTGAGTCCATTGCGAGTGGCCCAGGACTTCTCCTGGTACGGTGTTGCCTCGACAGGTACTGGCTTCTCGTCACTCCCACGGGAGCTTGAGTTCACCGCGACGGGCTCAGGCTTAGAAACGATATCCTCCATTGTGAATTTGGAGAGGTCAATTCATTACTTGGAGTGTAGTAGGAGATCACAATTACTGGAGCACCAGATCACATATATGTATACGCCGTCCCCCCGTCGCCCCCCGGGTTTGAGAGGCGGAACACGATATCACCCCTACCCTAGCTTGAATGAATGCGGAAGGTGATTTACGATGGAGAAGCATAAAGACGTAATGAATATTACTGACGCTACGATTGTTGGCCTTCGAGAAGTCTTCCACGGATAAATCGGCAATTCCTTGTCAGAAAAAGTGGCACACTGACTCGGCCGGCGGACCACTACCTGCCACGAAGAGACTTAATAACCTGGGGTACGCGCACCCACGAGGTCCACTGAAAGAGCATTCTGCGGAGCAAAGGTCCATTTATCAAAGATAAGGACCTCCTTTGTCGGAAGACGCGATCTGTTTTCCAAACGTCGCAGGCGGGCGGATCACCCCGTGGGTACGTTGTAAATCGAACAGCGGACGTACATTACTGCACTGTATCCAGGAAGCTGATGACCTGGAAACCTGTACCAACAGAGAAAGCTTGCTGGCAGGCTAGAAGATCCTTGCCGTTATACGGAATATCCGAGGATGGGGAAATTAGAACCAACATGTACGGATTTCGAAAGAGGCGTCGAGCCGCTGCGTAATGCACTATTGGTGGCCACATCCAACAGGCGATGATTAAAGGAGTTTGAGAAGATCCTCGGTTTGTTACAGTTCGACCTACCTAAATAAGCTAAGGTCCATGGTTAACAAGCTCCACGAAAGGCAATAGCTTAATGAGACCCATCACTACATGTGTTCACATAATGACAAAGCCAATCGTGATGGACGATTAAGAATCAGATGGGGGCTCAGAGTGCGCCGCTTATTTTGTCTCCTCTGCACCCGGACTAAATCCGCAATTTTTGAGCCCCATCCTAACGTCGATCTGCCCCATATCGATGCGGGCAGGCCGAAGGATCGCAGGTGACCCATCTTGATCTCCACCAAACAGTTGGCCACTCGTTGATACCGCAGATAAGCCCTTTCAGGAAGGCCAATCCAAGCTCGCAAAACGATTGTTATCAAGAGGGCCTTTGAATAGGATGCGTGAGCAACAACAACTACCAACATGCATGGGCCAAACCCGACATGCAGCATCCCAGCAGCTCCGGCAAACGGCATCCGGACGGACCGATGCTTGGCGCGTCACCTGCTTCGGTTGGCGCTCTCAATGCGCATTAGTTCGTGATGGGAAACAAGCACAGGGACAGGGAGAGGAATGCTTGATCTTACAGAGGTGCAGGCGGGGTAGACACGGACGGCCAAGAATACAAGGCAGCAAGCGGCGAACTAACATTTATTGAGTAAGTGGCGCAACTTCAGCCTATCAAAAAAGTTCCTCCCGAGATCAAAAGCTTGCAAGACGCAGAATATTTCCGAGTTGGGAGGCAAGGGAGACACAAGGTTGGAAGGTAGTCTGAAGGGGGCAACGCTCGGGTGATACGGCCAATCTCTGTGCCGTACGAGCACCTTTCATTCGATTTGCATGGTCTGAGACATCCCATGTAGCTGTAATAAGGGGTGGGCGATTCGTCATGCCGCACCTCTCCGACGGGCGTTCGCTACCAACATTCCGGGCGAGAGAATTCTCCGACATGAACTGTTACCCACGAAGGAGCCGCACCAGGTTGATGGATTCTATTCTGAGCACGGCATCTCCTACAAGAATGTCTGACATCTTATCATGGAACTCACCCTATCGTATCAGCTATACGCCGAAGCTCATTCTCGACCCACATGGTGCTATCAAAGTCTGAGCTAGAGGTGTTGATCAACGGGTCCCCCGAATCTTCAAAGTGGTCACTAAACCAAACGCAAAGAAAGTACTAACGAAACAGGTTGAATCTCCTGCTCGGACAATTTAAATCAGGAAAAAAAGTTCATTATTAAAACAATATTAGAGACACCGAATTTGAAAGAAATTTACTTTAGACATGAAACACCAGAATACATTTTTCTTTTTCCCTCATGTCAGAGAGCTATATAGGGTAATTGAACATATTTTAATTGAAAACTACATGTCACGTGGGGAATCCATGAAGGTGTCAAGCCCCGTTGCCTATTCAACCGATGGGCTAGACGGACGAAGGAAGCTACACAAACAAACGTTGTACTTACTATTCTCTTCTACATCAATTCAATCAATGCATCTCTTTGAGCCAGAGCTCGTGGCATCTCCGTTGACAATATCCGCCACATGCTGAGACACTAAAACCCCTTCCCCCCGCAGTAATAGGGAGAGAATAGCCATCACGTCCAAGTCCTAGCAGTCGGCATCTTACTATTCTGCTCCTAGAGGCTCGTGAGCAGATATACATATCCGTGCCTACGTATTACATAGCTTCTCAAACATGAAATTTTGCCCACTCAACAACTTCTAATGGTAACGGCATCGACAAGCATTGTCTTAGCGACACCATAATCTACCCCCCTTGCCAGCAGTCACGTTTTGTTCGTCGATGGTTGAAAAATCAAAACTTGGAGTATGAGGTGACTGCTTGTTCAGCATATATTATGATATAAAATTTGCTAGTATTTTATCTGATGACATAGAATGGCGATACCGATTCAGCTTCGAAATTGACCTGATGACCGTGTCACCGAGGCTTGAAGACCTCTTCTAGATATCGACCCTAGTAACGAAACCAAGAAGATGTCGGGGCAGTAGTTGAATTGCCCAAAGTAACATGAACTTTTGGGTGTATCAGAGATGGCCTCTCCTTGTATCCATGCGATCCTTGTGGTCCGAAACCCTCTGTTTCTGAATGAGGATTTCTGCCATTGTAGAAGCTGTGTCATGATGCGATCATTGCTCAGCGCAATCAGACATCCACCAGAAGCCCCAAAGGTTCTATCTATCTGATAGATCTAGTTGACATTTAAAAATAAAATAAAACGAGCGCAGCCCTATCTGTATTAAATCGGGATAAGGCCGAGCCTGGCTCTTGGTGAAGCCTGAGACCCACGGTCACACCCATTGATTCTCCAGCTAGATACCAGAGATTGGTGGAATAAGGTGAAAGAAGACCTAGCTGTGTTGGCATTGGTGTGCACTGCAGAGTTGGAATGGAATGGACGAGTGCATAGAAAGCGAGGTATGCCGCATCGTGATCGAGTGCAAATATTTATTCAGAGTAGCGATCTCTAGGACATGATCAAGGGTAAGATCCGCACCAGATCCAGTTCTCTCGACGGAGCTGTGCTAGGACTATCTGCGCCGAAACCACGCTTTGAAGCTCTTCCAGCCGTTGTTCGGGGTACTGAATAACACTTGTACGAGTATTAGTGCGTCTGAATCCCTACACGTTGTAATCTAGGCTCTGATCGCGAGAAGTACCTTCGTGGGAATTTACCCGAAGCCTGCTTGTTTAGCGCAGTGCATTCTACTCTGGCTACAACACACCTTAGAACGTTCGAGGTCCTCGCATCCTATTGGAATACCGGAGTTGGAAATAATTTCAATCAGGATGTCGTTAATTATTAGCCTACCTTTTGCCTGAGCCGGTGGCAACTTGCACAGGCTCACGAAGATTGAAGTTTCTTTGATCTCGATTTTGTATCATTATGCGTTACAACGCCAAGAGTTGTCACCTTATCCCAACTTGGATAGTGCCGCACCCCTGTCATGAGATCCTCGCGTACTCCCATGCCGTCATAAAACAATAGGGAAAGAACATCATCACGAATCACAAAAGCTAGGCCATTCGGTTGACTCATCGCTGGAGTCAATATTCAATTTATTACAGAGTAAATTAGGGCTCCAACCATCCCTAAATGCTACAACATTGAGCCCAATAATTACCGATCTATTACCTGGCATAAAAGAAGACACTTTCAATGGCTTTGAATTTTATTCTCGACATACGAATCAGTGATCAATGCCATTGTTGTATTCAAATATGTCTAATTATACCAAGCCTAAATACCCAGTAGGATACCCACCCGGGGCGGACGTTGCCAAAACAACGACCATGATCTTGTCTCGAGCAACAGGCATCAGCGTTTTCTCTCGCTCATCTCTCTCTGGTGGCTTCATCGTCAAAATCGAGGCTTCAAACCGATGGAATCGTTTGCCATCACCGCCAGCCTCACAGGTTATATTAATCTGCTCTACTGGAATGTCTTCGCCGTTTACCGTAATCTGCAAAATAGGTTCCTCAATTTCGGTGTCCCCCATTTCGAACAGATCTCGCTTTACTGTTCCTTTAACGTCAACTCGAACAAGTTTAGCCTCGGTCGCCAAACTAGTGTAATTTTCGACATGTAGGACTGGTCGCCTTATTCGTGCAACACCGATGCGAGAATTGTTTAACTCGATAAAATCCGACGGCAAGGCGGGTGTATGTGCCGGTAAAGTCCTGAGTCGAGTCTTCTTCTCGAATGCATTTGCCCACTTGAGAAGACTAACGTCATCATAGGCATGACCTGCAAACGTGAGGCCTACCGGCATTTGCTTATCATTGGTAACCCCCATTGGTACTGTTACCGAAGGGATGCCCAGATGACGAAGCGCCCGGTTCCCGTGGCTGAACCAGACGCCATTCTTCCAGGCATGTGCGGCGGTGTCGGGGTTGACATCTGAATCTGCTGCCCCAACATCGCCTTGTGCGGGAAATACAAAGCAATCACAATTGAATTGCTTCAGATAGTCATCAAGCAGGAGCTTTCTCATTGATTCGAGGGCTGCCACGGCTGAGCTGAGGTGCTTTGTGTCGTAGATAGTTGTGTCTTGAGCATACCTGGCAAGCTTACCCCAATGAATGGCATTTGACGAGGGAAGATAGTTGAGCTCGGCCTGTGTACGCATGTGATGAGGGAAAATATTGAATTCATCCACGGAAGAGAGGTTGGGGATGTTGGCATCGGCATTAGCTCGAAGAAACAAATCCCAGCCGTGAGCGACCATTGGGCCTCTCTCATACCAATTCCAATCGTCCGGGAGACGAGCTTCGCTCTCAGGTAGCAAGTCGGGGTTTTCGTATGCTGTCACAACAGGGAAGTCGGGGACCACAACTACCTCGGCGCCCAAAGCCTCAAGTTGCTTCCTTGCATCATTCCAAAGCTGTTTGACACTGTCACTTGTAAAGACGGGATTGGCACCTTTAGGAGCAGGACCACCGATGTACATGGTGGGGACTGCAATTCGTAGACCTGAGAGTGATGTTGATGTGGCGATGGCTTTGAAGAGACCAGGGAGAGTTGAGCCGCCCCAGGGCTCGCCGAGTTTAACGAATGGCTGATCTCGCCAGAAATCGCCTTTTGTTTCCAAGTCCCGAACTGTAATTACTTCGAGCAGTCTCAACATGTCGTCCATTGTTCTCGTATGGGGAACCACGACATCGCATGTAAGATAGAGCGGCCAGTTGCCTCGAATCGAGATCCAACCTCTGGATGGAGTATACGCAACGAGGGCGTTGTTTGAAGCTGGCGATCTCCCTGAAGAAACAGTTTCTTCACCCATCCCAAAAGTCGCCATGGAGGCAGCAGTAGAGACAGCCGAACCGTTTGAAGACCCAGAAGCCCAAGCGGCAGCCAGGTAGCCGGGATTGTAAGGACTTTCCGCCCGACCGTACACACCTCGCTGCATCCCGCCGTATGCCATCGGTGGCATGTTGGTACGCCCGATTAAGATGCCACCTTCTGCCCTGATTGCGGCAACAGTGAACGCATCTTCGTTCGCAATGAGGTCCTTAAATGCGGGAGACCCGCTGGCTACTGTCATACCCTTGACTTTATAGCTGTCCTTAACAGTATAAGGAATACCCTCAAGCAGCCGCGGCGGCTTGGCCAAAGCTCGGCAATCATCGGATTCGGCAGCTTCCTCAAAGACATTACTGTTCAGAATTGGAATTGAGTTCAACGCGAGACCTTGGCAGTCAAAGTGAGAAATCCGACGCAGATATCGCGCAACGAGTTCAACACTCGTCAGTGCACCCGAAGAGACAGCAGCTTGAAGGCCATCAATAGACGCGTCAACTAGATTGAGAGTGGTCATGTTGGGTGGGGTAATTATGAGACGGGTTCGCCAGGGGTATGTTTTAGTGACGTTTGGTGTATACTGCCAATCCGAAATGCTTGTCCTTTATCTGCAACAAGGGACTGTAAGATGGCCGGGCCGGTCCCATTTTACTTATCCTGGCCCCCTTCCTGACTTCTTCCGTGTGATGTGCTGGTGAGACCGGGTGTGTACTGTTCTTAATTCCGATTAAAGGAGATGGGCTGACGATTGTGATTTTGCGGAGAAAAAGCCATTTAGGACGTGATTCCGGGGAGAGATGAGCTCCTAAGGCCCTTCCTGGGTCACAAGTCAGAAAATGCACCTTAGGCTATTTGCAACTGACCGGGTATACTCAATTTTGAGTGGAGGCTAGATGAACCCGGTAACGTCACGACGTTAAGCTTGAATCATTTCGTTTAATACTGCACATTTTGGCGGTTATAAGCTAGTGGATGTGAATTGAATTGAGACATTACATTCAATATTCTCAGATCTAAACTGACATTACATAAGGTTACACCGTTATGCATCCCGAGTTGTTCAGCGCATTAGCCTTCGTTGCATGTTTGGACTTTCCTATGAAGATACAATATAGTTACAACGTTGCAGGTTATTTTGTCTGAGTGACTTAGGAAGGTGTATTCATTAAATGGGGTCGAGCAGGCGAGAGAATTATTCTCAAGAGCAAGCCACTTATGTAGCGTGTTAATACATTATAACCTGAGTGGCCCGCGACTAGCCATCGCAGCAACATTCAGATGGGCTCATATCATCGATAATCTCGACAAAGATTTCAAATAATTAACGAGCGTCTATGCAGAAGGGAATGCTGGAATCTAAACGCGACTAGATTTCGCTTTGTGGGATATCGAACTCAAAGGGTTGGTAGACGAATTCCCTTGCATGCTATGAGATAACTAAAATATTGAAAGAATGTTCTGCTCTAATCATTGATTGTTATTACATGCCGCTTCCACCAGGTGAGGTAAGTGGATTGTAGTGCTAGCCAGAAAGAATAATGATTATTTCAACAGCCATAAGCTTTCAGCTCATATAGAATCAAGCTAGAAACAAATAAGAGCAGATTTATTCGTGTAAAATTCGAGAAGTATTTCTCTTATAACTAGACTCATTTTCGATACAAAGGAATCATCGCTCTGTATGAGATGAAATAAAATGAACCTGACCACCCGAATATTCATACCTTGTTACATGCACTAATTAGAATTTGAAGCCACGCAAGTTCTTTGTTTTCTCAACGATCAAGAAGAGATCAATTTCTCATAGAGGATGGCGTCCCATGTCGTATGTTGAAGATCTTGCCTTCGTGGACAACAGCTGGCATGAATCTCTGGCTGGAAGCCCGGGCCTCCGGTTGCCGGCCTCAACTCTCTGTCTGGACAGCAGGAAAACCTTCTCTCTGAAGTGGTTCATTGAAAGAACCTCGCGCCGCTTCTACAACGGTGCCAGCCTTTACTTTGCTAGAAGTTGCGGCCACCTTCATCGCTACTTTATCGGCTTCTTAAGATTCACACTTGTACCCTTTTGCCCCATCCAGATTTATTCGTAACTGTATGTTTGAGTGATATGCGGTAATAAATGTAGTGAGGGGTTCAGGAATAAGGATAATATCGCGTTAATCCGAGACTAAGAAACTCGCAGTTTTTTACTTCCACCAAAAGATTTTGGACACAATAGGGGGATTATGATCTTCTTACATGACAGTAGAATTAGGAGAAAAACTAAATTAAAAAAGATACAACGTATATTTAATCAGGCATTTCGAAAGACGGAAGTGAGAGACTATCGCAGTGTTGCCAAAAGAATCGTCATATCCTCAGCTCGTTCCATCGTCATTGCCACATCCCCAAGTATTTCCGTATTCTTCAAACACCTTCTTAATTAACTCTTGTATAATGAACGAATGAAGGGCAGCCAGTGCTCTCTGCTTGTCTTCCCTCTGCTTATGAGGAAACCCATGAATGGCCAAATACTGTGAAACGCCGTCTTTACCGTAGATTGCCCAGTAATCCCAAGTCATGGACACAGTTCGCTCAGCGTAACCTTCAAGGTAAGGCGAGCGATGAGGTTTTGTTTTGGGGAAAATGGTGGCCCAAACGCGCATCCAGCGAGTCGTTTCGCCAGCGCACACTCGATCTCGTTTCCCCAGTTTGATTTTGTGGTATTCATTGAGGCCATCAATGGCCCTGAAATCACGGAGCTGGCAGGTCCTTGCTTGTATATGGTCATCCCGGTCGGAGGCCTTGTCAAAGTCCAGGTAGCACATTGGGCAGTAAGCAGGCTGAGTATGCCACCGACGGAGATGGCCGATCACGTCCTCGATGGACTGCAAATCGTGCTGCAGCAGACATCGTTGGTATTTTTGAGAATTCAAAACATAAAACGGGCAAGCCAGGTGGAAAAATCCATCGCTGCGGGAGGTATTGACAAGTTCAAAATCATCTCTATCCTCCTCTTCGAGGTGCGACGATGGAGACCTGATCTCGGTGGTCCTGACACGTTTGCAAGGCGGCAGCCTATCGTCGGGAGGTACAACATATTCCGCTGACGAGATCCATGCTTGTACTTTGGTGTACAAAAACTGTAGTAGGTTTGGCTGGATGGCTTGAAACTCGTGGTCTGCATGCGTTGTGTATTCTTTTACAGCCTGGTACCCATCATTCCCAGACCGCCCTCTTTCCGCTTCAGCGTCGTTGTCCTCGTCGGACTCAAGACGATCATACGAGGAAAATTCACTCAGTCCACTGTCAGACGAAGATGCCAGCTCGTCCTCTTGGCTGCTGGCGCTACCAAGAGAGTTGCGTCGCGTGTGGTCGTAGCGCTCGTTCACTGGCACTATTGGCCGTCCAGATTTGATTTCCTCGGTCGTCGGCGAGTCTATGGGGGCTGGACTCTGGTTGAATTCATCATTTGAAGGGCTGGTTGGTGAAACAGGTCTATGTGGCAATTCTTGAATTGCAGCGAGTTTTTGCTCGTCCCCTCCTCCGGGCGCGTCTCTCTTGCTCCATGATGATAAGAAACGCCACAGTGCCATGGTACTTGCTCGATGGCAAGTCAATTGATGGCTCAATGTGAGTTGGATGAAATGAAGAGTCCTGGTGTGCTTTTGGTAAAATTTAGCATGCTGCACTCTTATGTAGGAAAAACGCACTAAACTGATAGGAGTGTCAGACCAAATGGCGCACAGCACACCTGTGCTCTTTGCATCTTCCCGACAGCCTTTTACTCTGGGCTTGGGGGCTGAAAGCAATCACACACCCACCAAGGCGCCCGGCCAAGCAGGCGTAATTTTGTGACGCTGCTGCGTCGGTTAAGTTATTTAAAATTGTACGACCATAAAGAACTCAACCAACTACCACCGCCCTCATTAGTTTCCAGAACAATATTAATTACCAAGAACACCAATGAGGCCAGCATCAGCTTGGGCCCAAAGCTTGATACAGTTCGTCTCCGCTGCCCCTCCAAGAGAGTGGCCTGACGCTCTTACGTATACTCAGAAGATGCTTTTTTTGCGTGTGGGATTGGTATTGAGTACGACATGTCACACTGATTATCAGACTTGACTGGAGAGGGCATGCATAAGCCAGCATTTACGCGGCGTTCCTAGAATAGAACACCTGTAGGCTGAAAAATTACTTTGTGTCTTCACGATGCTCTTGGCGACTTCTGCAACAGTCGCTGGGCAAGACGAGGTACTGTCTTTTCAACAATTCGAGGAGATTCAAGAGGTATTCCCAAGCATATTCAAGTGACAGCCCCTAGTCCGCGGAACAGTCTCGCAGATGAGCTTTCAACATAGCTGCAACCAGGACCGTTACACCCTATCATCCAAAACATATATTTATTCTCTATCTTCCTGGGAATCCTAGGTAGAGGTATAATGTATACGGATGATGGAACTCACATTAAGCGGTGACGGTAGCGCTCATACACTTTTTAGTTAAACACTCCTACATTAGACTGAGACGAATTAGAATCACCAACATTATCTCGTTCAGATGCAAGGTGGCAAAACCCCTAACACCTGATGAATGGACACGACCCTTCCACTGGTTCTATGTCTGGAGTACCAACATCATCCAGTTTTGCTTTCAATTTATGAAAAATTGTAATTTTGATGATGAAGGACGGGTTCCAACCCTGTACACTGGTATTCATGTTGGGATCAAATGAATTAGCAATGCTCGATGACGTGGCTGCAGGACCATCGTCAAGGCGGGACTGATTCTGGGAATGATAGGCTATAAAGAGTCGAAACGTCGAGATTCTTTTTATTGCTAAGGGTTCGACTCTGCCCGTTGGACCACTCATTTGAAGGAAAATCCCGGTTTAGCCAGGGTGGGCACATATCTAAGTGCAAAGGACACGTAGGACTCGGCCATTAATCACCATAAACCCTACGAAGTAGTTACACTTCAGAGAGATATTCGCGGCAGACTCAATATCACGCTGCTGCGCCACTGTCATGCAGTCATGCATCAGCTAACGTATCACCCCCTGCTATTCGTTGGGACTAATAAGCGTTTGTTTTTAACCCCGAGCTACGTGGACGCACCAAGGGGTCACATTACTTGAAATATTTTCCCTAGTCGCCTTATATCACCTGCAAGGCGGATCTGCCACTCATTTGTGGTCTTAATGGAGATATCCTCAACTTCCATTATGATGATGTTTGCTTTGTGGAAGGGTGTGTTTTCAACTACCCCAGTTCACCAGTAACTATTCGATATTACTGGAGATGGGTGTTTCATTTAAGGCGGCCCAAACTCAGGAGAAGCTGTTTAGGCAAACAATGCGATATACCGGTACGTTCTCCTGTGTGACTACTCTTTTTTTTGTCCTACAACAGAGCGAATTTTGATTAGACCAGCGCATCTGGGCATCAAAAGGAAAGCCTAGAGTAACTGAATCTGATTTCTGCCGTTATATGCACGCTGGAAAATGGTGTAGGATCACTGCGACTGCCTGCTGGAGATAGCAGCCCGGCCCAAAATGTACGCCTCAGCAATTGTGTTCCGGTCCACAACGTTGCAGCCTATGATTTCACAGGGATTGGGAACACTAGGCTCCCAGACGCTGTGGTTTGCAGAGTCTGCTTGGGTCGCACCATGCTAGAAGTGAGTAGCCATCAACTCGGACGGTTACTGTCTGTCTCCGAATAGCTAGGTCCTGTTCAAACCATATGACTATGGCATGGCACGACCATTTTGTATAACTATCTAGAAGCGTATGGACAATTAATTGTTCGAGCCGTTTTAATACCTAAACTCCATCATTTGAAAGGCAACAGCATTGCCGTCTAGTATTATTTCATTCCGCTCATGATTCCCCCTCGGCGTCACTAGCCATCTCGACAACCTGCGCAGTATTTTCATCGATATGCCTGTCATCTTCCATATGAAGATCATATACGCCATCCGAGACTTGAGTATCCCGGTATACCCATAAAACCTTTGATGCGGAGTCCCCTGTTGGAGCCCTCTTCACTGGGATGTACTCCTCTGGGTGATATTGGCTCGTCATGGCTCGGAGGACTTTTGCCACCTCAACGGCGCCACGATCGGGCACTACCACTCGATTGGCTAGCAAGGCTGTTGCCATCGCGAGAATAAAATGAATGCTAACTAATAAGATTAGGATGAGAATGATCATATCCCAATGCGTCACGTTGAGTTGGATCCCCATCCGTGGTGCCACACCGGGAAGATCGATCAAGTCATTGTTATCTGCGGTCGCTGCCACAACGCCAATGGTGAATCGCGCGAGTAGAAAGGCCATTGAGTCGACACTGCCGTTGACTGGGGTTCCAAATATTGATTCTGCTGGATAAACTTGAAACTGGAGGTCTGTATCGGTCACCAAAGAAGATGCCTCGTAGCCCTGCAGTGCGATGGAGCCGGAAACCATCGAGGTGAGGTCGGTGCTGACCTGGTGCTCCTTCATAGTTGCATTGGCAACTTGGCCGACCGTAACATTGCATTCATACCACCAAGGCGCAGTGTCAGATATCTCAAACGCGTACACAAGGCTGCAGCCAGATCCGCAACTCTCTGTAACGTTTGTCATGAATATGGTCTGGGAAGCACCGCTGGCAATGGGTATTGTCAAATTTATGTGACCGCCATTATCTGTCGTAACAGTAATGTTTTTGGTGGTACCCTTTCCCCCGCTCTTCACAGGGAAACTCCTGCAGA
Organism: Mariannaea elegans; assembly: GCA_930272665.1. Lineage (NCBI taxonomy): Eukaryota > Fungi > Ascomycota > Sordariomycetes > Hypocreales > Nectriaceae > Mariannaea > Mariannaea elegans. The sequence goes on from CAKNEU010000065.1 coordinate 99,846, forward strand.
CCGCTGATACATTCAGACTTCTTGACGTGGTGACAGTAACAGGATTTGAGTCGTCATTCATGATAGAGCTGGTTGATTGCTCGTGAAAGACATATCGACAGGTGGAGTTGTCGCAAAACATAAGCGGGTCACCAGTAAACCAGATGATTCCAGGCGGAGGGACCTCGTCCATGGTCGCCGTTGTATATGCGATCGAAACGGTGCCATAACTGCTTGCCGCATTAGTGTGATGGACTATGGGACTCTTAAGTTCATGAAATACCTGTTGGCGGTGTATTGCTGAGCACCGAGTGCCGTCGAGTTGTCCGAAACGATCTTGTCTGTTTGAACACCGGACATGTCTGGAATTGACACGTTTCCGGGAACCATTAACGCCTTCGTCTCAGCAGTGTCATTTGAATAGCATAATCCGAGTGAAGCAACGCCAATTTGCGTTCCCTAACAGGTGTCAGTATCAGCTGGGAGGTTTGGTGCCCGGGTCGAGTCTCACGATGAGTATCAGCAGCCAAATGACAGCGGCCAGGTGGACAGATAGGCGGCGAGACCTAAAGGCGAGTTTGATGAGATGAGTCATTCTCTCGGCCTGCAAGATTAACTCGACCTATTCAGGTTCTGGTTAGCCATGAGTTTAAACCTAGGCTGCCTCGCGTACCTTGCGTCTTGATCTATATCGTCGACTAAGAATCCACCACCGCAAGTCCCCTACCATTCCATTCAGGCTACTTGCAATAGCCAAAGATAAACAAATTGATAATCCGGTTATGACGGCATTAAACTCGCGTTTCATCTTTTGAGACATGACTGGTTTTCTGGAGTACACTCTCAACACCACCGCCATGGATGCTGAGATGCTGGCTGTGAGAAGCCACCTCAAGAAAACACCACGCAACGACCTTAAAAGGGGCCGTTTCGTTGCGCGGAGCCCCCTGAATGTGATTTTCTGAGGTCGCTCATCCCGCATCGACGTCTTTTCAGCATCCTCAAGGTCGCCCCGGTGAACTGACAGGTCCGCGGGCGACTGCTTTTGCCCTGAATCGGTGGGAGTCCGGGGCCGGGATGCGCGTGAACTTTGAGACGATGTTGGAGATGGAAACTGAGAGCAGGTTTCGTTAATTGTCGGACTCATTGTGACGAAACGCGCAGCCAGCTGCGGCAGTCATTGATTTCTCAATGTAGGTACGCGGAATTGCAGGAGTTGGAGTCATTTTGAGGGCCAAGATGATTTCTCCTCTCCATCCAAATAAACTTCAGGCCTCCCTCGATAGGGCGACGCCATATTGTCAAAGCAGCACAAGTGTCGGTCCATTTCGTAATAATTGCGGGTCGAACCGGCGACACCGAATGACTCGAAAAAGGGTTTATTTTATTAAAATCCCCACTACAAGAGCTTAAGCATGTGAATAGCGCTTTGTTTGTTTCAGGGACGATTACGGTGCAGCCAATCGGTATGATGCCAGCTCTCAACAAGCATGTCCGATGCTGTATTTAGCAGGTGGGCATCAGCACCAAGCTGAGAGCTTAAGGACTTGCGGCCAGCATTCTAAAACGCCATGTCTTCATTGGGAGGTCAGGGTGAATTAGTTGCTTTCTCCTCAACTCCATAATCCAACCACGGATGCTGCTCCGTGCCGTCCAGCCGGAAACGGGACGTGTCTGGGATCTGCCCAGCGTCAGCTTGAAATCTGGCCCGATTGCGCTAAAGGAACATATCCCGATCTGGCCAGTTTAACGAGACCAGATAGTATATATTTAATACTCAACTCAATCACCTACGAATTCCTGTGTCTCGCGGTATGACTGTATAATGTCAACATCAGTGTCGCTGTAGCAATCATTGGGTAATAAACAACGTGGGATTCTCTTGGCGTGAGTTCATTTCACTGGGTATCTATAGTAAAAGAGCCCCATTCAGTGCGTTGACCGCATCTTTCGCTCTGCCATTCAACTCATTGCAAAACTGACACATCCTCCTTGCTTCCTCAGACCGTGAACATCTTCTCTCATCACTCGATAAAGTCTCAAGCAGTGCTACGAAAGGTTCCACAGTATGGAGATCAGAATGCGCATGCGCGGATCCAGGGTAAGAGAGCACATTGTTGAGGAGAGTTGTGACCGCAGCAAAAAAGGGGTGTAACAGAAGCCTGTGGGACGTTAGAGTTCAGTCGTTGCTGAGATAGCAGGATTGCTTACCAGACACAAGCGTAGTCGCCATGAGGCGTAATCTGGACGAGACGAAGTGCCTTGCGTGATTCAACCACACATTCCCTCTCTGCAGGGATGAATGCCCTTTGATTTTCGTCGCCAGCTAGAAGTTGCTCGTGCGCTGGTAGGTGACGATCGATCATGACTAGACAATTCACGTAGGTGGCGCGCAAGACGAGCAAGTGCAAGAACTCTGTCGTAAATGAGGCCTGCTGACATGTGGCTAAAGCATCGCCTTCGAAGTCGAGCCAAACACCTCTCCTCCAATATGACAAAATGATTCCGAGCTCGCTTGCAACAGCAGCTCTCTGCACCTCGGACTGTCTTGTCGCTTGGACCGAGTATAGTCTTTTATAGATTTGTCCCTGGATAACAGCAAGCCCGACCCGGGAGCTGAAAAAGTCGATGGTCAGTGGCTTGTCGCTGCATTGCGATAAGCGAGAGAGGCTTCCTGCCGGCAGCTCGGCGTCCATGTCGTCATCGTCCTGAGCGAAAGGCTGTCCCATTCGCAAACTAATGTCTTTATCGAGAAAGTATGCAATCCAGAAAACCCGTCGTCTCTGTTCGACTTCCGCTTCGCTAAGACCTGGATCTCTGGTTTTTCTATGCAGGCCCATCGCTTGTGCCAGTCGCACAGCCGCCGCAATCAGCACCGAGGCCGGCTCTGGATTCGGCGTCCCTTGGAGAATGGTTGCCATGCCCACCAGTGCTTGGATGGCGGGCAAGCTATTATGGAGTACGCTGAGCTCTGAAACTACTGCCAGAGCGTTGTGAATGTACCCACACGACTGGGCATTCTCATGCGTACTGTCCAAAAGTCGCATCGCACGAAACCGATGGGCCAGCGAAAAGACAACGTTGATACACGCCCACCAAGTAGGGTTGTTCGGGCTGGAATGAAAATAGTTTCTGTGGAACTGCTGTAGAAACTCATGTTCATCAAAGAGCTGGAAGAAGTCGTTGAAGCTTTTGAAGGCATCATCTATCAACTCGAGAGCAACTACTTTGGATGGTAACTCGTAGAAAGAAGGTAAAGAGAAGGGCCCAAGCGCAAGACCTCCCTTCCAAGAGGGCAAAGGATTCGAAGGAGTAGGGGTAAGAGAGGCGAAGGGCATCTGTGATACTCTATCCAGTGTCCCATTGTGAAACCAAGGCGAAAGTGGGAGGCCTATTTCGAAATTGTTGTCCCCGGTATTCGTCTCATATTCTGGCCAATTCGCTTGCGTGATTCGTAAATCTTGTGAGACGCGCTCGCCTTCTCTCTCCCCCTGTGCTTTTGAATCAAACACGCTAAAAGGCGAAATTTCTTCACGCGCATACTCGCTTATTTCGAGATTGTTCCCTTGGAGGACTTCCTCTAAAACTCCTTCCAGTTTCTTTAATCTTTCTTCAAGCGCGGTGATGTGCTTGTGGCTGGAGATACGTCAATCCCAGTTGGATGAATACGTAGAGAGCCAAGTGAACAAACCCTGGTGGTCGTCGAGGTTTCCTTTTCGTCCGGATAGGGGTGAAATGACAGAGTGACTGGGACTTTTTGCAATGCAAACAGCCTTCTTTCGTTGGCTCGCAGCGAATCTTCTTCTTGCGACAAATATCGCAGGCCTGTTTCAACCACGGTTATCTTCAAGTACGATCACTGATTGACACCATCAATAACTTACTCGTGTAATGGCCTGGTCTGCCTTGGCTTGACTGGGTTGCTCCATGTTATGTTAAAGACGTTCTCAGTGCCGATATGAAAAGTCGTTTGAGTAGCGCGATATATGAGCAAAATAATGTTGATAAAGTCCACAAATATCCATCTTATTACATCTACTAGATGAGGTTCATCAAAATAATGACCGATGTCGTAGGTGGCTAAGGTATGGCCTATGATCTTGGTAAGTGCATGTGTGATATTATAAATCGTCGCGTCACATGATAGTGCGGAAAGGTTGATTACAAATTGACGGAATTAATTTATCTTAGCACACGTACTAGCTTCAAAGCTGGAACTACACAGACGCGAAGAAATGGATGATACCAAATCTTCATTTATTGTTCATACTTTTCATGTAATTAATCCATGATTATAGTGGATTTCTCATACGTTGAAACTTATTTATTAGGAAGTCGAGAGGCAATGTTGGGTGGGTGGTCTGGAAGGCTTGCTCAGCAGTGGTGGGCTGTCATCATCACAGGGGCATGCATGCATAGGATATGATAAGTTAATCTCGCCAATCTCGATTATAAAACTACAAGCCTGAAATACTATACTATGCATTATTTTCTAACCCAAGCATGTAGTTTCCACCCTATGTCCGTAATTATTGGAGACCAGGGCGATGGCCAAGCTCAGTGGAGAACACCTTTTCTCCTTTGGCTCCAGGAGCGGGTTTAAAACTTCTTGTATCCTGACCCCTTGACAAAAGTCTGCTGCCAAGGACCCTGCACCTTTGTTTCAGCGAGCTCAGTGTAGAATTTGCCATGAGCAGGCCCATCAATAGCACTATAGACGGGGGAACCGTCGGCCTTGCGCTCGTCGGCATAGTAAAACCTATACGAAATTAGTCAGTCTCCTTTCGGCTTACAAAAAAAACAACTGGCCGCAAAAAACGTACTTGAACCCCTTGTCTTTGTACCCCTCTGCGGCAACCTGAATAATATGTGCTGCAGCGGATTTTCCAACTCCGAGAGTAAGTAGAGGCACGATAGGTGACACGTTGGTGATATTCCCGGTATAGATAAACGTGGGTGATGCAGACTCTGGAAGCTCTTCAAAGGCAAGAGCGGCTTGCTGGGCGGCAGCAAAAGTGCTGGTTACGTTGATAGTCAAGTCGCGAGCGAAATCCTTTACAGGAACAGCTAGGGGAGTCTGTGGACTTTGGGGAGTCACGGCAGCAGCTGTTCAAGTGGTCAGCAATTCATGCGTATACAAGATAACAATTTATAGAATCTAATACCGTTGTAAACCACCACATAAGGCGCACCAAGCTGCGACTTCACCTTTGCGAAAATCCCGGCAATAGAATCGGCATCAGTAAAGTCACCCTTAATATGCAGCTGGTCAGGAGTGCTGTCTTCTTCTTTCAGACTTCGGGCTGCGAGAGCAACTCTGTAACCTTTGGCGGCAAAGGCACGGGCGACGTTTTGTCCGATATTGGCACCAGCTCCAAGAATAAGGGCGACGGGAGAAGTAGAAGCCATGTTAACGGAATATTGCCTTAGATGTGGAAGGAATTTCAATATTGTTGGGTGCAGTGACAGATAAGTCTTTAATATTCACTTCAATTTTAGAATAGGATTCAGATTTCTACTTGCACTGATGTTGATGAAGTGATATTTTATATATCTTTGACTCCATGACTGGTCCTGTAGTCTACTGTCGCGATCTCTTATTAGTGATGCACCTAGTACCATTTTCGTCAATTGTCAGCAAGGTATCGAACAATCATAAGTGGAGATTTATTCCGGAGCGGACCTTTCGAATGCTCCGGAGGTTAGCGTTAGTCTCACAAGCTTGCTTGCTAAGCGCAGCTGACGATGCCACAGTGACGTATGACACTTTTGAGCTGCAGCTCACTCTTTTCCTTTGGCAGCGTCTTACTTTCGAGCGGACACCCATTTCTGATTTATTGGCCCAAAGCTGCCGGAGCTGCCGTGCGTCTTGCGCAATATTTCACCATTCTGTCGATCGTAAGTGCGGTAGAGTGCTTGAAAGTGAATGACTCCACCAACTCGTCCGATAATTACGGCCTTGAACCCTCACTCTGAAATGAACAATAGGTTTCCAAGCTTGTTTATGCTATGCGAGAAATTTCTCTGAATAGGCCCTTCGCTGGAGCTCGTGAGAAAATGATTACCAGACAATCGGTGCATTCGAAGGAAGAGATCGTACGTCAGGAAGAAGACTCCCATTGCTAGTCACAAATGCGGAAATATTTGCTGAGTTAGACGGACGTTTTGTAAGAGCTACCCTTGTCTTCGGTTTTTAAATTGTTATAATTATCGCTAGCCTATCTTAAAAGACTCCTCAAGCTTGGCTCTCCAAAATTTCTTTTCGTATGCTATCGTAGAGACTGGTCCAACCACTTCGCCCGAAACGCTTCAGCAATTCCAACTCTCTCGTGGTATCAACTTGGCAGAGGTTTTCTTCCTGGTTGATATCATGCGCCGGCCAGGGCTTGCTCGAATCTAGCTTATGGAACGCCCCAAGCCAACTATTGAAATTGAAGGGACTTGCAAACCCCAGCAATCGCTCAGCCTTGACATCTACTTGACTCAGTCCGGCGATATGCAGAAGCGCCGTATCCTCGACGTCAATGAACCACGAAGCACCGAAATTCTGCAACGGCTCATAGTGGCTGGGGTCCTGCCAGAAATCCATGACCCATCGCGCCGTGCTCCCCTGCTGTTTTGCGTGAAGGATGGGGCCCACGTTGAAAGTAGGCAATACGGCGTTGATAACGAAGCTGGGCCTCTCCTCCTCGTTGAATTTCCAAATTTCTTGTTCAGACTGGGTCTTAAGCGCCGCGTAAACGTCCCAGGCACGATTCGCTTCATAGGGACCCGGCTGCCAGGCACTCTCGACAGCCTGCTCATTCCACATGCTTGTGTCAAGAGTAGTTTCCTTGCCATTGATGACATTCGAAATCGCTCTATCACTGCTAGTGAAAACGAATCGCTTCAACGCTTGCTCTTTGGTGGCAGCTTCGAGGAGACTTCGAACAGTCTTCACCATCGGAGTGATGACTTTGTTAGGGTCGGCATCGAAGGACATGTCTCCAGCGACATGAACAACACCATCGACGCCTTTGATTGCTTCATTCCAAGCTCCAGGCGCAGTCATATCTGGGACCAGGACAGTTTCAAAGACATCGGACTGGTGGCGTTGGGCCATAACCTCAGAGAGCCAGTCCACCTTGGCAGAGCTGCGGGCTGTACCACGTACGCGATAGCCTAGTTTAAGCAGACCATTTGCGACGTGGGAGCCAATGAAGCCGTTGACTCCAGTCACAAGCACCAAACCTCCGGGTGGAACAATAGAACTATGAGGGCTCATATCGTACACTGTTGTTCTAGAGAACTAGAGAGGAATTAAGGCATAAAGTTGTAGAACGAACTGATATGTTTTGCACAGGTGAAAGCGTAGCCTGATAATCTCTTCCTGGATGGAACGCGGCCGCTTCGTAAAAGGTTATATATCCATACTCGATCGTCTTCTTTTTAGGCCTTATCCCGGAGGGACGATTACAAATGAACTCATGGAGCTCAATTACTGCCTTGTTAATTTTATGGAAAACGATCTGCGACAGACGCCATACTGCGGAGCGGACTCTTCGCGAGGTCCGCTCAAATTTATTCCGACCAAGTAATACCCACAAGAAATCCTTTGCCCCTTACACAAGCAATGCTATAGCAGAAGAAGTGAGTTTCAGAGCAGGAAACTGACGTACTATGTAAGGTGCATAATCTACAACGTATTTAAAATTATTTATAACTGAGTGTTTACTTCTCGATATCCTTCCTCAGCTTTTTCACCTGACGAAATCAAATCACATACTTTCCATCATGGCATCGTCGTCTTCACTAGAACTGTCTTCAAAGCAAGAGGGTGACACGCCATTCCAGGACTCTCCTCCGCCGCTTCCACCTCAACAAGGTAAGAGGTCAAATTTAAAATCCTGAGGAAAGATCTTTCATTTTGCTCACTTGGAATATCACCAGATGTTGAGTCAAACTTGCGCCAAGAAACTCAGGCGATTGCCTATCCTGCCGATGCTCTTTCGACACCACGGCAGATCCTTTTCGTGGGGACCCTTTGTACGGCCATGTTCACCAACCAGGCCGGTTTAGGAAACACTCTCGCTACTGTAGGGGTCATTGGAGAATCGTTCGGCATCACCAATCCTGGTCAGCTATCATGGCTGGTAGCGGGTTATAGTTTGACAATTGGAACCTTCATTCTCATCGGTGGACGGCTAGGAGATGAATTTGGACACAAGAAAATGTTTGTCCTCGGTATGGCTTGGAACGCATTATGGTCCCTGGTGGCTGGTCTTTCTGTCTACTCTTCTCACGTCCTCTTCATCTTTTGTCGTGTCTTCCAGGGCATGGGCCCCGCGGTGACCATGCCCAACGCGCTCGCCATACTAGGTCAGTCTTATTCCCCTGGACCGCGCAAAAATATGTCTTTCGCTTGGTTTGGGGGGTCAGCCCCTTTCGGAGCCATTGCAGGTTTCTTATTTGGGGGCCTCTTCGCGCGTGTTTGGTGGCCGTGGATTTACTGGAGCATGGCAATTGCTCTGGCTGGCGTTGCTATATTTTCTGCCTGGACAATCCCACTTCCACTCACGACCAGGCACAATCGATCAATGCTTGAGAAAATCGAGGCCCTGGATATTCCGGGAGGGTTGACTGGAGTGACGGCACTAGTGTTGATCAACTTTGCGTGGAATCAGGCTATTGTGGTCGGCTGGAACCAGCCTTATGTATATGTTTGTCTAATTATTGGCGTCCTCATTGGGATAGCTTTTTTCTTCATTGAAGCATACTGGACAAAATCACCGCTTCTACCTTTGGCCGTTTTCAACTCGGATATTGCTTTCGTTGTTGCGTGTACAGCAACAGGCTGGGGCTGCTTCGGTATTTGGGTCAGCATCCCGTTCTCAATCACGCAACCACTCAGCTAATTCTTGTTATACAGGTCTACTACATTGGACAAGTCGCACTCCATATCGGCGGTAATACTCCTCTTCAGATGGCAGCTTGGTTCGTTCCCGTCATTCCAGTCGGGCTCATATCCGCTCTCGCTGTTGGAAAGCTCCTTGGAAAAGTTCCCGCTTCATGGATCATGGCTGTCGGGCAGGTCGCTTACCTCGTTGGGTCCATTATAGCAGCTACTCGACCTCCACATTCCATTTACTGGACTTACTACTTCTTCAGCGTCCTTGTGATCACAGTTGGCATGGACACTTCATTCCCTGCTGCTACCATTATTTTCTCAAATGCGGTCCCCCAAGAAGTCCAGGGAATGGGTGCGAGTATTGTTCTAACGATTATCAACTATAGTATATCTATTAGCCTTGGAATGGCGGGTACTATCGAGACGAACATCAATCACGGCGGGCATAATGATTCGGACAAGCTCTTGGGCTACCGTGGCTCTCTATGGTTTTCAGTTGGTTTGGCAGGTCTCGGTTTGGTTCTCAGTCTCCTATTTGTGGCCAAGGACCACTTGAGGAACAAATCAAAGGTCTGAGGTAAACCCCACTGAGAATATTTGGTGTACAGGCTAAGCATAAGTTTCCAGCTTATCGAGGTGGTTACTGACACAGAATGTTTCGATAAATAATATGAGTTAATACCACACCTAAAGCTTTTCTCCGGGCACAATCACCCCATGATATACATGAATATCTTGCTCATAATCATCAGCGTCTCTTGAAGAAACATATTTTCTCCACGGGCTAGACATCTTTGTTTGGTGCCCATGAGTCCAGTCAGGGTCATCCTCTTCGAAGTTAGAAGGCCCGGCATGGGGTTCAGCAAATCGGTGTGTTGAGCTTGATCCGTCGATGTTCTCTTCTTTCGACTTGGTAATGGTAGTTAGTTTGATACCGTTGCACAAGTAAGTTACAGACTGATCGTTTTGTCCACTGCTATTCGAGGTGAGGAATGACCTCGGCAAAACCTTGCGGAAAATGGGCCGAAGCATCGGCAGGGAAGCTAGGATCCTATCAACAAGTTTTCAAGAATTCTGAAGTCTCTAGGTCAAGTATAATTACCAGAAATGACGGCAAGATTAGCTTCAGCAACAGCCCAGGCTACATGCTGACCCATTTCAACGGTTATCTGTTTTGTCTTGGAATTAAAATTCCAAGACTCAATAAGGACAAAAATAGAAGAAATGCAAACCCTATGCATAGATTAATGACTGAGTGCTTGCTGCTGAGAGAAAACTTACAGGATACCAAACATGAAAAGTGCGGTAACAGCAATCTTCTGGCCTCGTGGAAGATGCATTTTCCCGACCTCAATGGCTGGTAGAGCAAGTATGGCAACGTCCATGAAGACATGTGTTAGAACTGTGGCAAAAAAGAATGTAGACTCGTGGATATTGCAATTTGCATCTTTCATCGAGGTATCCCAGAGGTCTCGAATAGGGATGCATTGGAGTGTCACCATAAACAATCGCAAGAGAAACCAAGCAACTGTCAGCCCAAGCAGCACCTGAATAGGTATGCGAATGCTTGAAAACTTAAATATCCGCCAGTAAAATGTTAAGATGGCCAACTTGCAAAACGTGATCGCAAATGTGTAGGTCATACTCCCAAGCCAGAGCATCAACCAGGATTTGTGAAGTCTCTCAGCTTCAGTCAAATTTTGTGGTCCATCCTCGATCGGTCGGCCAAGCCCGTAATAGACGACCCCTATATTACACCGTTAAAATCGTGGAGTTTGATAAACTAGTTCAGTGGCAATTGATGATCGTACAAATCAGGGCGACTACTGTGTAGCTCAATGAGCCCAACTAGCGAGGCAAGTTACCAAACGTATTCACGCAATTAGAAGAAGAAGGTAACATACATAAGCAATAACGGCGAGTACATCATCAATTCCATAACCAGCTTTAGTTATGCGCCGTGCGATCAGTCGGAAGACCAGCGCGAGGGTGGCAAATGTTAACGTCACAGAAACCGAGGCGTAGATATTTGGCCTGTAGTCCGGCATGGTGAATAACTGCGGACAGGGCACCGCCGACGAAAATCGAAGGTTCCCGCCAGCATGAGACGGTCTGTCGAATTCGATAAGAAGCAGGAAATAACATGAACGAAAGATGGAGAAGCGGAGGCAAGCTGGGGCATATGAGGGCGTGGAGGCTCCATGCAGCAATTCTACGCGTGATTCGTATTTTACGAATGACTCGAAGTCTACGGACATCATACCAGTTATAACGGTCGAAGATGCCTCTACCCGCCACCAGACAGAACGGTCGTAACTAATAACGATTAGAGCGCAAGGAAGTAGAATTTTAGCGTCAATAAGTACCTCTGTTTGGGTCGCGACACCTGAAAACCCCAACAGTGAGGAGAGAAATACACTTAGAATTACCTCCACACTACCGTAGGCTAGCTGTCCATGAGAAACGGAAAGGCACACTAATAATACGGGGGAGGGGAGAATTGATGGGAGGCATACCGAATTCGCAATGACGTACCACATGAGGTCACCTGTGGCGAAACAAGGTGGTGATTTCCTCACGTCACCCAAGCACAGGATGAGATAGACACTGAACCATCTACATGACTCGGGTACAGGCGGACTAGGGATCCAGTAGATTCGTAAATGTAACTATGTTCCCTACTCGTCCCTGAGTAAGCCGCTCTGGAGAATGGTGCGCTGGGATAAGGAATAAATTATCATATCCTGATGGCCTATGCCTTCAAATTTAAAGGATGACGTATTGTGCCAGCACACGGTGCTAGGCAAAAACTTCGATTATCAAATCGGTGTTATCTATAAAATAACTCTTCGTCAGGCCCAGTAGAAATGCCACGCCGCTACCTCAATTAAAATCATGTCAACGCCGACGCTTACCTATTACAAGAGAGCTCAGTCGTTTTAAGTGTTACCATATATGGTGCCCGTTCGAGCCACTATTCTCTCACACCGACCTTGATTCACAATCAACTTACGCTATACTTATTCACGAAGCCTCCTATTATAATCTCTTATAGATCAACTTTTGTATTTTTCACGCGCAGAATGCAACATGCAGCTCATCAACCACATGGTTTCACGTAGTGGCTCAAGAAAAAGTTTTCCTGCTATAATTGGACCGTTTTACTATCCAGTCTCCAAGTCCGTAATTCCAACAGCTTCCGACGTCTCATAATGCTTCTACGAGAGGATGTCACTGGGCTCGACTACCACCCAGTTCTTATCCGCCATCACAGCCAGGCCCTCCTTTTTCTGCTCATCAGCATTCTCGCGGATCATCTCCGTAATTTCTGCCATGTAAGCATCTTTGCGGTTAATCCACAAGTGGATGCCTCCACGAGAGACATCTACACCATGGAAGAGCATGGGGCCATCGCTGGAAGGCGTATCTCCTCCAACAAGAACAGGCCTGTTCCACGGGTCAATGTAGGTGAGAATCGCAGCCCATTTGCCAGCCATCCAAGTAGCAGGGGTCCAAAGATTAGGCGTCATAACCATATCCAAATTAGCTTGCTCGTCGTACACACCATCCTCAATCTGCTTTCGAGCCGTTGTGAGGGTCCCAGTCTCATTTTTCATAAAAAGGGCGACGCCAATCACATTTTCAGGCTTCACATTGTAGCCGTATGTAGGATCTGAGGCCACCATTCTAACAAGTTCCTCCGCTGCGGCGCTGACAACGTACACTTCAATACCGTTGGCCATAAGCCTATTGTAGAGCTCAACTTGGCCAGCAAAAACCTTGGGCGGGCTGACTTCGATTTTCGTCACGGTATCACCATCGTAGTAGGTGGTTGAGATAGTCTCATTGAGCGCCATCAGTTCATCCACATAAGTCTTCAATTGGCTCAGAGGAAAACCACTGAAAATCTGAGCAGCCCATGGATAACACAAGAGATCGTCAATTTCGCACAGCCGGTTGTAGTAGCTATACAAAGTTTCCGTATAGTTGTGCGTGTCCTTAAAAGGAATCGGTTTGAGGGATGAATCCATGGTCTCTCGTGTCAATACGCCCTTGTTCTCTAGGAAGGGCAATAGTGACTCCTCGAGATCAAATTGGTAGCTGGTGTTGTCCATGTCAAAAACTGCGTAGCGTCCGCTGTTGGCGTTGCGAGCTATCATTCGGTTGATTGCTTTGGCAGCTTTCGCAGGCCAATGCTCGAGTTTGGGACCAGCTAGTTTGGTGATAGGCGCCCCAATTGCGACGTCTAAGGAAGACAGGAAGCAAAGTGCTACCGTAACTCTGTTGATACCAATCTTCATCTTGTCGAATTTTCCACCAATTGCATGGGGTAGAGAATTAGTCAGAAAGGCAGCCGAATGGTAGGCTTGATCGCGATCTAAAGATCATGGAACTGCCGAGCACAATGGGTGTAAGGAATTACCAACAGTAATAGTTGGCATTTGGCGTTGCTATGCCACCCAGTTGAAATGAAGGTTTCAGAAACAAATTTCTCCTTTTGGCGTCGTATACCGTCGAGTTTATAGGAACTCTTTCTGCCATGATTGCTCTAAACGGGCAATGATCCTCTCTCGCTAACGGTCCCTGCGTTCGCTATCTCATTCGAATGGTGGGGTCTCGTTGTCTAGGATGAGGGAATATAATCGGCGTGCTAGACTTAGTTTGGTAACTTTACGAGCTTGAGACTTACGAGTGAATTGATAGCTTGTGAAACAATGGCCGAGTCGCAAACAGCTTTGGGACTGACTGTAGTCAAACACCATCATCGGCTGGATGTTGAAGACGGATCTAAACTCATATCATCATCCCTTATGTAGTCCAACATGGAGAGGGCGAGTAATTTATTACATCTCCGTCAATTATTGACTGAATTCAGTTTCGTACTGCCTTAAATATCTCCACCCAACCCGTGCAGTGCAGGCGTATCTTCGAGTTGGTATTTGGATAGAGGTGGCCAACTGAAATGCCGGCCCCCACTGCTCTTTTGGATATTGCCGCGCAATCTAGGTTTAGGCTAACACATAGACCTGCCCTTAATGCTTTAATGTCTTTCTTGCACCTAATCTCACTGGCCAAGGCCATAATTCCGGCCCCCGCGCACGAGAGAGGTGGAGTCGGAAGCTGGGGTGTCTGCCCGGTCAGAAGTTGCCAAGGCGTTAGTGAGTGTTTGTCTACTCCATACTACATGCTATGATACGTCATAATTAACTCGGGGCTACCTTGATAATATCAGGGCGGAATAATTATGTAGTGGCATGAGCAATTTTTGAATTGTAAGGAAATGAAACCATGGAAGTCGCATTAATCCAGAGAGTATCTATCATATTATGTGTCTTGGAGACTCAGATTTTGAGGAAAGGTAAGAAAAGAAGTAGTGAAGTGAACCTTGAAATCTCCAACATATCATCTAATCTTATTTCCTTAATCGACGAGTCACTTTCCGTTCTCAGCGCAAGCTCGAAGGTAATAAAGAATGGCTACACGCGAAGGGTCAGATATGTGTAATAAATACACTGGTTCACGATACTAAAACTGCGCTTATAGGGAACATATTATACTCATCCAAGTCTGCTGGTAGAGATATTCTTCAGGTTAGTCGTTTTCATAATCGCAGACGCTACAAATATCGCTACTCCTTACGGCTGCATCTCTTGTCCTGAGTTGCTATCCGAGATGTCAAGCCAGAGATGCCCGAAACGACGGCGTCACTTAACATTTCACGAGGGTGGAGTCGCGGAGTTCGTGCGCTAAGTAAGATGCATGCATACCGACAGGGATTTACCATGTCGAACGAGTTGTGATCCAACTGAGCTTGGGCTGGCAATTAATCGCTTGGCGCACTTTGAATGGTGTACGTGAATGACCCTCGTTCTTGGCTTCACTAGTCGGTCATACATAAATAAACCTGGGTTGAAGGAAGAAGGAGCCTTACTTAAATTAACATTAGCAATAAAATAAAAAGTCGGACCGATGTGATAAACAAAAAGAAATGAACAGAGTGAGATTCGAACTCACGCCTATTACTAGACTGCGAAAGTCGTCCCTAGTTGATGAAGCAACCTGAACACAGCGCCTTAGACCGCTCGGCCATCTGTCCTTTGGGAGTTGGGAAATGATCCACTAATGTTAACTATGCGGCTAGTCCCTGTTGTTGGATCCATGAATTCAGTATGTAGTAGCTATTTAATTTCCTATGACACTCATTTGGTCACTTGAGAAGGTTATTAAGTTGAGACTAGCTGCTCCATAATAAATCACGAAAGTTGAGGGTTAAAACGTATAGTTGAGGTTGAGGTTGAGGTTTGGCTTCCTACCTACCCTAAATTACAAGAGGTTGTACCTTTGACGTTATTCTTCTCAGATCTCACCTACTTCACGCAGTTTCCTAATTCAAGTACAAATTCACAATCAAAGAGCGTTATAGTTCTTATACTATAGCCGGTCTTAATTTATTTATTGCGCATTTCTTTCTGTTACCAACTGGTTTAGTTTTGCCCGATCTATAGCATACACCTCATCTCAGGTCTCTGTGTCCGGTGCGCGCAAGTGGATGAGGAAACTTACCTTTGACTCCGAACCATACGTAATTGCCACCACTTATGGCCTTACTAATCGATAACGAAAAGACCATGAGAAAAAGGCAATTAAATTTCTGTAAATTTTTGCGTCTTAGCTATTTCAAGAAATGGTTGCCTTGAGATTGGGCATTGGAGATTGAGACACGAGAAGACTGGAGGGTGAATAAATTGGCCGAGCTCCCAATCTCATTCATCGATTGAGGGACAGATGGCCGAGCGGTCTAAGGCGCTGTGTTCAGGTCACGAAAGTCACCGGTAACAATCGCAGTCTCGTAAGAGGCGTGAGTTCGAATCTCACTCTGTTCAGTCTTTTTTGCAGTACAGTCATTTTTATTGCATGATTGTTTCCTACTTCTTGTCCTGAGAAATCCAAGATGAACCAATTATTGACCCGAGCTTAGACTTTTACTAATGGTCCCTGCACCTACCTAGAGCACTAACATATAGGTAGTTGCTAGGCGTTTTCTTCTCAGTATTGTGATAAATCTTCCCATTGCCTGCTTGTTTATTTATTTCACCCAAACAACATAAGGCTTCTTCCAATTTATCCCTGAATTAAAAAGCTTTAACAGGAGCCTGTACGGACGAGGAGACTGTCAGTAAGGTATGGAATATAGGATATCCCGGAAACGCACTTACTAATAATTACGCTCCCGAGATGTTAAAACCTTGTGGTCAACCACAGTTTGCCAACGCTTTTGGATCTTGCATACGGCGTCATTCGGCTTCAATAGACACAATTTGTATCCCCATGCACTAGGTCACCGTGTATAAGCCAACAAAGGCCCGATTAGCAGAGATGGTCGCAGTTTATTATTTCAATAGGTCGCGTAACCATAGCCTCAAGAGCCGAAACGAGTCGATGCGTAAGACCGAGTTTTGCTGGATGATGTTGAGGGGGTCGTCTGGTGATCATGTAGAGTTTGGAGATTATAGTGTGAGTTGACTAATTGACTGGGGTCCACTGTGCCTGGGGGGCACATGGCCATCGGCACTTCGGTAGTGCGTCCATTACGGCCCTCTGACTGGGCATTAACCGGCTCATTAGTGATGTGAGCATCAAGGTTGCCTAATGGCGGGCTGATCCCGCTCTGAGAACCGATGCTATCTGAGGTCCCTGACCCTAAGAAAAAAATGCCATTGTCGGACCCGATGTTGGCATTCGTCGTAGCGAAAGTGTGAGAGTGCCTGGTTAAAAGAGGGGTTTGATGGACGAAGGGGCTGGGGGAGGCGACTGTAGGATTCCGGTATGGCATCGAGTTGCTAACGAAATTTTCAGCTCTGGTTGGCATGTGTTGTGCCGGAGGGTTCGAGAGGGTTGGAAAACTCGGGCTTGGCGGATTGCCATGGGTAGGGGAGGCGGGAATACCAACCCCTGGGTGTGATTGGACCTGAGGTACGGGCTGAATAGGCACTGCAATGGTGGGTTGAATGGTGCTGTCGTCAGGATACCGCCTGAAGCGTTTCCTGGTATCAGGATTACTATCGAACGCGACGCGTAGGATATCTGTTGTTAGTAGTAAAATTTCAGCTGGACTGAGGCTGATGTTGTATTGTGATAGTAGACCAGGGAATTTTCTTCGTAGCTCACTTTCCGCGGTTCGACGGAGGAGAGCCTTCGGTTCAGCTAGACCATTGCTAACATAGGGCGAATCGGGCGGTTGGTGACTTGAAAAAAGCTGATTCCACATCCAGTACCACCTATCCCAGTCAGTTAAGAGAGGGGGCATGTCGTCGAGGAGCGAATTTTCGTTCGCAAGAAGGTCTTCGGGTCCCTTGATGGCCTGGCAATTGTTCCTCTGGATGTGTGCTCTCCACTCCTCCTGCTTTTTCCACCGATGCCAGCACTTTGGGCAATACAAGTGGTCCTTGATAATATGGCATCGACGGATGTGCTGCTTGACATCGCCATACCTCTTTAATTTGTACTTTTCCACACAACGGTAGTGCGTGGTGGGGTCAAACTTGTAAAACGGACAGGCAAAAAGAGGACTGGACTGTCTCCTCAGCTCGGTGCTCCCATGACCGTTCGCTTGTCCGTCATCCCCATCCCATCCTTCATCGTCACTGTCGTTGGGACCGTTGGGGTTGTCATCTATCGGCCGTGGCCTCTTTCGCGACCCCTTCCTTGCGCTCGAGGGCCCTGGTGTCGGGTCCTGGTAGGAGTAGCTATGTTCACCGCCTCCCGTTTGACCGGGTGAGTGCTGAAGCCTGAAATACAGGCGGGCAGCAGTGATAGAGACAAAACCTGGTTTCTCCGCACGCGGCAAAAAGTACACGGAATCTCGGGTGAAGCCCCATGGAAATGAGGCGGCCCCAGTTTTGGTTCCGGATAAATAAAGCTTTTGGATTAAAAAAGAGGCTATGGTTGCGTAGTGTAGCCTGTCATCTTCTAGCGAGATGTTAGTATATTATACAATTGGTGCTAAAAATTGGAGAGTGGTTCACCATCCGTCCCGCCTGCCCTAGCTCTGAGGCATAGGTAGTCAGGAAAATTAAGCCCGTCTAGGCGGCTCAGATTGTTGATTCCTCCCCTGTCCTTGGCGAGAATATAATACACAATCGGGGAGTGTTTTGTCCTCTGGGACTGTGGAATTAGGTGCTGAGTCTTCGGTACGTCCCTGGCCAGTTGGTGCCGCAACTCGTGGCTTTCAGTGACAAGTCTGATGGTGAGATACAGCTGGAGAATAAGAATGCCTAAAACGCTGAAGGAAAGGGGTCTGAGAATGACACAGACAAGAGGGGCAACACAGACGAGGGATGAAGCGCTAAGAAGTAGCAAATGCGATTCGAGCAACATTGCGAATGACTGATTGGCGCATTCATAAGCAGCAATATAAACAAGAGAAGTGTACGAAGTAAAACATTCACAAAGCACAAGGGGGATGGGGATGAGTCGGAATTAAGGGTTCCGGGAGTTACTTGAAATCCGACGCTCAAATATGAAAGATTGTAGCTTGAGGCGAACCGCCTTTCTTGCGGTTCTTGGACGCCCGGCTTGCGGTAAGGCGTCGAGCAACCCCCCCCCCCCCCCCCTCCTTCTCCCCCCGCAGAGGTGCTGCACAATTGTGGTACAATTGTGTCAGCCAATTAGTGACACGCACCCGACCGTTGCTATAGTCAATTGAATTTACAGACGCCTAGAGCGGCTTAATTGGACGCATTCGAAGATTTAGCCAGCAAATATCTCCATTGTAAGGCATCGCCAAGGCACCCTCCGTGACCCACGACATTCTGCCTCTTGAGGTACTTCATTAGAACGTGCCTCGTATCCTTTGAAAATTTTGCCATCCGACAACTCCGTGAGGCTCACAGGATTGAAAAAAGGGCAGGTGTCGTCTAATTCATGCCTAGCGGCCGCTCGCCTCTGAGGGCGAACAAACCCGCCACGCAAGGACCACGAGGAGTCTAGGAGTCTGAACAATTGTGCGTGAAAACAACAACACTTTTGCGAGAAGTTGCCATCAGAATGTGGTGGACATATAGATCGGAATAAATTCAATTGAAGTCTTGTGTCTGGATCTCGAAATTGCCTCTCCTTATTCAGAAAACATGAGAGAAGCCCCGACATATTCGGGCAACACTATTTCCAACGGATAATTCACCTGGTAAAACCATCAGTACATCTATGATCCCTCAGATCACGTATGTCCACTCAGAAACCTCAATTTACTATTTAGGCTAGACTACTTGGCTAACTACATCTGTTTAAGAAGCCTGACCCAGATTCAACCAGCTTCAAGTAATGCTCGACTTCGGGACTGGCTGTCAGACAATGGGCTCGCTATTCAGGGCAGGTTGTTGGCGGGGCGCCAGACAGCCCAGCGGCATCCACTCGGCCAGGCTGGCAACCGAATGGTGGCAAAAATTTGAAGGAAGGGACAAGAAAACTCCAGGGGTTTTGGAGAGATTAAAGGCTCATTTTGCACATTGTGACTTGAAACTTTGGGCTGTGTTGGTTGTCAGCCTGGTTGCCTCGTTTTGCGTTATCCCCCACAACTGGCCTGCACTTTTGCCCGTGGCGTTGCGCTCCTAGGGCGCTGAATAACAATTCAATTGGTCACAATTCGTCCTCTTATGTACTGTATTACCACCGTAATTACTCTGTAGTTTCACTTGTTACTTGGGCTTCTGCTCATCGCCTCGAGTACCTCGTTAATTCTTCAAAACCTTCGAAGTTGTCGCCTGGGTACGGATCACTACTTGTCCGGTCTACATGGCGGGTTTTCTAGATGATCCACCACTCTCCGCATGTCGTCTCCATTATATGTACTTTGAACATGTTAACGCAGTTGAATTTAGTTACTCTTGCTTCTCGTCGTGCAAATATAGACCCTCAGACACGGCAACCCCCCTGGCCGTTCCGGTTGAGCTATCTTGTGTCTCTCATTCCGTGTTACCAGGTTACTGTTAGGCGTTAAGGCAGCGAGGAGGGGGCCCGTGGCGCAGTGCTTGCTACGTACACACCTCCCCGCTTAGGTGATATCGAGGGCATTGCAAATGTAAAAACTCCGTGTTCGCCCATGGCCCCCCAACTTTTCGTGCCTTGGTTACAACTCTTAGGCCATGCTACCATTCTACATATCCACCCTCTAGGCAGCAACATTTACGTGTTTTTTTCGGTCCTTTTTATTTTATTTTATTTTATTTTTCTTCTTATGTGTACGTCGAATGAATCTGGGTCAAGCTTAAAGCTCATGAGCTACTTCACATAGTATTCACCGAACAGTAGGTTTACTACTTTCTAATGGCATAGAAGTACGAATACATGAGACGTGTTGATAAATCAACTAGAATTGAACGAGAGATGGTGGTAAACATTCTCGACCGCGCCTTAATAGATGGAAAACTCTGCTTGCCAGATCAGGATCGATTGCAGAGTCTGTAATTTAAAGGTAGGTTGGCAACGGCCTAATCAGAAAGCAATTGAAATACAGGGGAACCTATTGATATTTTAACTAGAAGAAATCGAGCAACAGCGGGCAAGGTACCCTGTTGCGAACCTTTGCCGCAGATTTGGAACGAGAATTTTTCCATCAGAGACATCCCACTACCCAAAGATAACCGTTGAGCACGGTCAAACTCATACCCATGCGTCATCAACCCAGATATAAGCCTCGTGGGCCTACAAATGGACTGGCCGAATCGAAACAAAAGGATCTTCGAGTCGCATGCGATCCTAGTCGGAATGGGAGCTCCTCCCTCTATAATGAGGACGAGACCTTTGGCACACGTCAGTGCTCCTTGCCATTCATCTTCGAGTCGCAAGCACGTACATTATCACCGGATAGTAATCTATGCTATGACTTCGAATTTAAGCCACCGGTTGAGCGTAATGCAGACGATGGTATACACAAGACCTCTCAAATCGCGCCCAACGCAAAATTACTTTCCGACCAAGAATGGGTAGTTATAGATCCGTCAGCCCGAATGCCCTCACTCCCTCTCATGCCAGGAAAACGGGAAGATTCTGATGAATTTCTCATGAACGACGGAATTATGCCATTGGCGACATCAACACCGGAAATAGCGAAACGGGAATTGCAGCAATTGCAAGATAATTCATATCAGCCTGGACATAGACAATCGCCTGGATTTCCGGTCCCCTCTAATGGATTAACTCGGCCAACTTCGCGCAAGAAACCATTACGTAAACGGAGCCAGCTAGACAAAAGACCTAGTGACTCCGAGGACACTGGAGCCGATAGCTCGGACGAAAATGGAGTCCGTACCGAGAGCTCACGTGGGAATAATGTGTTTGCATGCCCCTTTTATAGGTTGGATCCGGTCCGCCATAGGGACTGCGTGAACCGCAGGTTGATGCGCATTCGGGATGTTAAGCAACATATTCAAAGAAGACACACACAAGCTACATTCTACTGTCCGACTTGCTACCTGAGCTTTACATCGCCTGACCAGCGGGATCGTCACATAAGATCTCGGCGCTGTGAGCGTAGGGAACCTGAGACTAGTAGCAGACTTGATGGCATTTCACAGAAGACGCAATCGCTTCTCAAAAGTCGCGTGGATAGAGGAATGTCGCCACCAGACCAATGGTACTCGATCTGGAATACGATATTCAAGGATGCACCCAGCCGGCCAGTCAATCCTTATCTCGGTACCGTGGTAGAGGAGACTGTCGGAATGATACGGGACTTCTGGAGGAGAGAGGCGCCCCAAGCCCTGCCAGAATTCCTCCAGGGCCAACAGATGTCGGATAGAAGTTGTATACCGGTCCAGGTTGCGACCAATTTGGTTGACGAAGTTCTAGCTCGCTTCCAGCAATCCCATGGCCATGATGGTTTAAGCACTAACCAAACCTCTCCTTCCACCTTTTCCGTCTCACAATCTGTGGGGTCTCCTTCGGCCCTCCAGGCTGGAAGCGGAGGCAATTTTATATCGCCCATCTTTCAGTCTGGAATGGTTGCGTCTTCTACGGCTCCATGGAATGCTTCTAGCTATGGCATGGAACTAAGATTTAACGGTCCGGAGGCTCATCAGCTTGAGAGTCCGACAGAAAACAACAATACGAGTGATATGATGGTGAATGCTTTACCATATGAGAGCTATAATGATCCGTCATGGATCCCAGGCGCTACATCTCCGAACTTGCTGGGCCATCTAGGGCCTTTCTCAGATCCTACGTTGTCGTACATGCATTCTGATGCTCTATAGGATTCCCGGTAAGCTCATGGCTCTGTATCAATAGCATTTCGGAGCCAGTTTGATATTTCAATAATTTTCAATGACATTACTGTATCAGAAACGGCCGAGTTTGGCACGGACAACGGGCACGCGGGTAGTAGGGTTGTTTATGAACGAATAGATACTAGTCGGAAATAAAGTCTCATCGCTCCATCTTAAAAGTTTCTCAGTCGCAGGAATGACGAAGCCAGGAAGATGGTCTCAGAGCTTGACACGAGATGGTTGTGACAGTGAAAATAGTACTGGTGGTCGCTTATCTTGACACTGAGAATACAAATGTATGAAATGAGAGACTCACGGGCAAGACTATGACCATTGAAATAGGCAGGATGCAACGCGCGGGCGTAGCCCCCAAAAGAACTGACACCTTGGTAACCATTACACAGTTAAAGGAATTGATTTCTATAATCGTAGACTTTAATTATCTATGGAAATATGAAGATATGTACGTGAAATTATAATTCAATCGCTTCCCAAAGGACCGTAGTAGTAAATAATCCGTGTACTTCTGTTTCGATCCATGTTTCTGCCAGATAAAGTTGTTGTTTAAATAGTATTAAGGAAAGAATAAGAAGAAGATGATGAAGAAGAGAATTGCCTTGATGAATCATCATCAAAAGATCTTAAGAGCTGTAGACAATGCGGAGACCAGCCAAATCGGGGTTCCAAACGATGGAGTCGTTGTCATAGACACCAACAAGCTCGAATCCTTCGGTAGTGCCAGGGGCCTTGCAAGGAGTCTTCTCGGTGAGGTAGGAGTTGTAGGTCGCATCCCAAGAAGCAGTGGAGCCGACCTCGACAGAAAGACGACCAAGATGGATGTTACGCTGGTTACCGGGACCCCAGCCGCTGGTAGGACCGGGGGCGGGGCTGTTGCTGGTGAAGAGGTCGAGCTTCTTGCTACCGCCGACACTGGCGGTGCTGTCAAGATAGAACTCAAATTGGCATTGAAGGCCCTCGGCGGCATCAGGGTAGACGAAAGTCAGGAGGGTGGTGATATCCTTGCCCCCGTTGCCCGAGTTCTTATAGACCTCGCCGTGGGTAGTAGCAGAGATGGCACCATTGTTAACAGAGTATAGCCAGGTATCAGAAGGAGAAAAGAAATCGGAACCGCGGGCCTCGAGAGGTGCAGCCAGAGCGGTTGTGGCAGCGACAGCAGCGGCGATGGCAGACTTGAAGAGCATTTTGAAGAAGAAGTAAAGATGAGAGAAAGATTAGGAAGGAAGAAGTGTAGAAGTGTTTATGAAGCTTGGATGAAATTGCAGTAGCAATGGAAGTGGTTGTAGTTTACTGTGTGATGATGAGGGAAAAGAAATCTTCTTCCTTGGTCTGGGAGGTTCCTTATATATTCGAAAGCTGAAGCTCATGTTCATATTGTCGAGCATATTTTGGACGAGGCTCGTTCAAACTAGTCTTGGCGTTGAACTCCAGCAATCACGACGTTGCTTGGAAGTGACAGGACTCAAAAATAGCATCAATGGCTAGCACAGCCTGAAGAGCTCCTCCAGCTACTCCACCATCATTACCCCGCGCCTCTGGTAGTACTCGGGTTAGTTGAGGTTCTGGACAAGAAATCACTGTAAGGCGTCCAGTAATAATCAAGATGCGCCACACCATCGGTAGGCAGATCCGGGCTGGGCAAAGACTCGGCCTCTTGGCGTGTAGGCTAAGTGCTGTAAAGTGTGTGTCTTGATTGCTTGGCAGTGGTGGCAGTCCCATTGTAATCCAGTTTAGTGCCTTGAGGGGATTGCCACTAGATGGGTCATGAGCTCTCTGGAGCTCGGTTTCTGGGGGCTGAGTGCATGTTCGAATAGAAACAGGCTAAACCTAGAAATTTAAGTCTAATATTTAGTGCGCACATGTACTATACAGTAGGTAGACTACCTTTTTTCTGTTCGCATTTGCATTCACAAAGCCTGATTACAATACTTGATTTAAGCGACTTAGACCTCCTGGCTGCAGTAGGGCGTCCTCTCTTCCTCCAAGATTTGGCGCAATATCCTTCCATTTTTCTTGAGCTATCCCCCGCCCGGTGGTGAGATTTTGGCCTCGTAGGATCATTGCCAAGACCTTCGAGGCCTCGAGCTGAACTGCAGGTCTCAGAGAGTGACGTAGTATGTCACCTCAGCAGCGCCGGGCGACGTCAATCAACCGCAGAGAAAAAGCGAAATAGCCCATAGTCAAGGCTATGAAAAACGCCTAGTTGAGTGATTTATAGTCTTGCAGACAATTTGAAGCCTAGCGTGGTGGCTTAGGGCGTCGGCAGTCTGCATTCGGGCGACGAGTTCCAGATCGCCGGTCGTCAATACGACCAGAGTAGCATCACGCGCACATAGTTTCGACGACTTGATGCAGTGAGCGAAGGAACTAGTCGCGGGGAACATGTCATAACAGGTTAAATAAGTGCGAGCCTGGAATCACTGCCTGCCTCTTAGGAGGGAAAGGTTGGTTTAGTGAACCAATGGATCAGGCCAAGGTTTCTTTGGCGAACTATTTGATTTTCAAGCATGTCAGCAATCTCAACTCAGCTATGCTTGGCACTTTTACTCAATTAATTACGTCGAGGCTGAGATAGGACTCCACACCAAGAAACTACCTGTGTAGCCTATCATTATTGAAATGGCGTGGTCCTAGGTAGGTAATTATATTTGGAAATCACCACCAGCGGAATAAAATTTCACTGATGCGTTGGTGTATGTCTCCAAACCGGAATGTCTTCTTAGGTCTCTGAACGCTCTGATCATCTCGTTTGGAGAACACTCCATCAAACAGCGGCTTTAAGGAGGGGAATGATTTACATATTTTAATTAAAATGGGGTGATAATATTCCAATTGCAGTTTTGCATATTCATAGCTTCACCGCAAACCCAGCGATTTACGTAACGCTCGCAGGTAACAACATAATGTCCTCACCGCAAACTAGACGGACGCACCAGCGCCGCCTGACAAGCGTCAGATCTTCGTTTGGGGGGATTTCTCCCTTCGCACCAAATACATTCATTAGCAAAGTTAAATTCCTAATACCTCTGCCCTCACGTGTCTCGCCTACTCCTCTGTTCTACTTCCTGCAACGAACTCTTTCTCCTGCTGTACGAAGTTGGAAAAAAAGTCAACCCGAATATATATATATACAAAACTACCGTAAGCCCTAGAACTTAATATATATCCGATAAATGGCAACGGTTCTACTAATTTTACGGAGGTTTAACACTTGAAATATTGTTAGAGTTATCCACCCAAAGAGGAGTATATCAAGCCTGTCTGTCGCCATTCGAGAGCACGTGATGTAGCTTTCTTGAAGCAAGCCTATCCTAAAAGCCACGAAAAGATATTAAGAAAAAGAGTACAAATTAATGCCAATAATAACTTGGTCTACTTTAAGAATACACACCCCAATTCATCAAGAATATTTGTCGCTATAGTTTTCAGTATTTATCTTAAATTTTCTACAGCTTTGTTTCCTATTTCCAGCTCTGTTCTTCCTTGAAGAGAACTGATTTGGGTCCAAAACCAACCCAAAATACCGCCCCAGCTCTGTAGGTCGAAGCTAACCGTACTTCAAGCGTCAACCTCCATAGAAGCTGTCAATGGGTGTGATTTTAGATCAAAGTTGTGATACAAAGCAGGTTTCCGACGCCCGAAGGGCCTCCATTAACGCCTAGCTAAAGCCTAACTAATATCGCTTCGTCGAGATCGACGACGGCCAAGGTTTGAGATTGAACATGTAATTTGTTGAACTTGAGTTTTATCATCGAGCATTGAGGTATTTCTCAATGCTAGGTTCTCAGCTTGTTCAGAGCGTTCGAAATGCAAAGCGGGTTAGTAGCGATTCGGGTGCGGAAATATATCCGTTATTAGTAGGTCTACAATTGGATGATCTTAAGAGTTGCCATGTAAGTTTCTGGAACTATTATTTCACGTCCGTCTACCAGGAAGATGCCTACGGTTTATCTACGGCTCACTATCAAGAGGAGATCGCAACCTAAGTACATCAGCCTATCTTACATTTGTTGAGACGCCACATTCTTCAGTAAATCTGGAGACGAAACTCAAGCGCACCAAAATCGGTTTCCGTTTCCAGAGCTGTGCCCTTTCTGCTCGAAGTCGGGTCGGTGCTGAAGTCAGGCTCTGGGCTGAAGTACATGAGCGCGGCCTACTTTTGGGGCTGCATAGCCCTGTAAAGAACCCCCGCGGGTGCTAGATCTGTGGCCACATACCCGTTTTGTTCAGTTTCATTGCTGGTTTCTTTCATTCAACCTTGAAGAGACAATGAAAGGTTGAAAGCGCATGGCGAATGTAGAGAGTAGAAAAGAAAAGATGAATGAGTAAAATAATTAGGTGATATGGAGCTGAAAGAAGTCTGATCAGTTTTGGGTATTAAGAGATTCTTGGTGAGGATGGGAGTTTGTTGATGGGAGTCTATCACCAACCCTGACTCTGTTTCTGCATTGCCGTCATCTACTCACTGAAGCCGTCTCTTTATTGGCGCCGCATCTTACTGGAGGATCAACAATACAGTCCAGATATCACGAGGTAGTCTACTTTTGAGACTTTCTGACATAGGCAATAACAGTCATTCTATAGGTACATCGGACTCATTACTTTCGAACTGATAATAATCACGAATTTCCACCTCCATTTACAGACTAATTACGTGCAGAACGAGCTGAAACACAAAAATTCGCAGAGTGTGTCCAAGTTTTGAAATGGCTTCCTGAGGAAATCCTGGTCCTGGAGCCTGATGCCGAATTGGGGTCAGCCACCAGCGCCTGGCGGTGTGATATGATGCAAACCATGGACGACGACTTGGAAACATGCAAACATTGATCCGCTTAGACCCGTGCATGTTCCACTGGTGATTCGCTAAGCGCCTGAATTGATGAAAGTAGCTTTTGATGGTTGTAAAGCTCGGATGGAGCCATGCCTACGACGTAGAAAGCTCTCGGATCTTCACATCCTGCCAACAAAGAACGAAGATAATTGCTCTGTAGAGTAGATTTACTCATATTGAAACAGGGTCATTTTGATTGCTTGTCAACTTGAGGTCGTCTGTAGTCTTAACTTGGGCCCTAATCTACGAGCGCCTTAAGAGAGACATAAACCCTAGGATGGCAACGTCAACCAACCGTGTAACGGCAGTCATCTATGGGCCCAAACATGACATGTGGCTTCGAGATTGAGATCGAAAGGGCGCTAAAGATGCCTGATTGGTTGCTGGGCTTCCCTCGACTCTTCTTGGTTTTCTTTCTTGGTGAATCACTCGACGGTAAATGCCCCCATCACGCGTACCCCTAAACAATATCAAGCGTTACTTGTTGCCCTTGGCGGCAGCCAAAACTCGATGTGAATGAGGCTTGAGCTGAAACATTTCACCTATTTAGCGCTTACAGAGTAGGATTGATTGGAAGAAACAGATGAGGCATGCAGAGATCCACCTACCTCAAGGCCTGATGTTGACAATCGAGTCGGCTACGAAGACAGGTGAAGGTGTGACGACGCTGACACCTGGTCAAAAAGATACTCAATAAAGAAGGCTCCAATTTCCCTCCGATTTCACTCAACTTGCGAAAGACTACCCATCCGCTCAACACCCTCATGAACTTTTTACAATATTCAATCTTGTCATATTTTTTCTCCCCTGCTATTTCTTCGAAACATCCCTCACACCCCCGTCGTTCTCATGGCCGAACTTGACAATGCCTCAGGGGCTAACATTGGGAGGGCAGAAGATCTCGACGAGGCCGTTCAAATTGCTCGCGACGAGATCACGGCTAACCCGAAAGGTCATGCAAATAGAGCTAGCGCCCTGAACAACCTGAGTATCCAACTTGGCATTCGCTCCTCATTCAGAGGGGATATGAACGACCTCAAAGAGGCCATCTTCTTTGCTCGCCAGGCTATTAAATGTGCACCAGAAAATGACCCCGATCTTGCCGTGCGTTTGGACAATCTTGGAATTCGACTGAGTGAGAGGTTCTTAGCGACTGGGGCTATGAAGGATCTTGAAGAGGCTGTCGATATTACCCGCCAGGCTGCGCTTACTCCAGCTGACTGCGAAGATCGGACTGCCATACTCGGCCATCTTGGCGTGAGACTTGGGCAAAAATTCTCAGCACTTGGAAACTTGTCTGATCTCGAAGAGGCTATTGATTTTAGCCGCCAAGCCGTCGAATTCACCCCAGAAGGTGATCCGGAAAAACCTATGCGGCTCAATAACTTAGGCAATCGACTCCACCAAAGGAGTGAGCGCACCGGATCAGTAGAAAATTTGGAGGAAGCCATCACCACTGGCCGCCAAGCTGTCAAGACTGCCCCCAATGACGACCCAAACAAAGTCAGATGGCTGGCCAATCTTGCAGGTCACCTCTCAACCAGATTCTCAAAAACTGGATTCATGGACGACCTCCGAGAGTCTATTGATCTTTCCCGCCGAATTATTGAGGCTATTCCATATGACGACCCAACCCGGCCCAAATGGCTTCACAATATCAGTCTCAGCCTACGTGACAAATACCTTGTCACTGGAGAAATCAAAGAACTTCATGAAGCCATCTCGTTTGCTCGCCAGGCTGTGGAGGCTTCCCCACCGAAGAACCCAGAACGCGTCGAATGGGCCAATGCACTCAGTATTCAGCTTGGCGAGAGATATACACGCTTTGGGGCGAAAGTAGACATTGAAGAAGCAGTCAGAATTATCGATGAAGCTATTCAAGTTGTCCCCGAAAACAAACAAAGCAGAGTCCCTCTGTTGAATACCCGCAGCAATCGTCTTGGTGAAAGGTTTTCACGTACTGGGTCCAAAGCTGACCTTCAAAACGCCATTTCCGCTGCCCGCGAGGCTAAAAACGCCACACCGAAAGGCCATCCAGACCGACCTACAATTTTAAGCAATCTGAGCATTCGCCTAGGCATTAGATACTCCATAAGGGGCGGGTTACGAACCATTGAAGACGCTGTTGAAGCTGCACGCCAAGCTGTCGAAGCAACTCCCAAAGGCCATCCAGATCGGCCTAGATGGCTCGCCAACTACGGAACTCAACTGGCTAGTCAAGCTGCACAGTACTTGGGGGTCATTAACCTCATTTCCGACCCTGCCGGTGAATCGGATTTTAAATTTACACCCAAGCGAGTTCTAGAAGGCCCAGCAAAGCGATGCCTCGAAAGTGCTATTAAAGTTACCAGCCTCGCCGTCAAAACTCTACCTCCCGGTCATCTAGATCGATCTAAAATGCTGATCGATCTTGGCGATCGATTCAGTGAACGATATGCCGTCAGTCGGCAACCTGGAGACCTCAAGAAAGCTTGTGCTCACTTTCGTTCTGCATTGAGTTTTCAACCCTCCAGCATCCGAGTCCGGCTGATGGCTGGGAGGCGTCTTTTATCTGCAACGCAGGATCCACAAATGGCATATCTCGATGCCAAATCTACTATAGAACTGATTCCACTGTTCGTGCCAAATTCTCTCCAGAGCGCAGATAAGCAGTATCTTTTGACAGAAATGGCCGGAATAGCCTCGCTCGCTGCGGCAATCGCGTTGAGCGCTGGTCAAAAGCCGCTTTGCGCGATTGAAATGCTTGAAACCGGCCGCGGTGCCCTAGCAAGTTCTCTCAGAGATTTGAGGATCGATCTGTCTGCTCTGCGGCAAACGCATCCAGAACTCGAGCGGTCATTTCTCAGCGTTCGAAATCGCCTTGACAATCCAGTTCCTGCATCTAACCTCGCCGCGGCTAAAACATCCTCTCCTACTAGAGTCGAGACCACATCAGATCAACGCTTCGAAGCGGAGCAGCAGATAGCCAAGATCATCAAGGAAATCCGCCTCCAGCCCGGATTTGAGCGATTTCTCCTCTCCGCATCGGAAGTCCAAATGCGAGAAGCAGCATCGGATGGCCCGATTGCGATCCTGAACGTGAGCTCGCATCGATGTGACGCACTCATCATTGAAAGTTCGGAGATTCGGTTGCTAGAACTGCCTGAGCTCCATCAGAGTGACATCACAAAACGGAGAGGTAACCTTCAATCTCCTGACACCCTACGCTGGCTCTGGGATGTCATTGTGAGCCCAGTTCTTGACGACCTAGGTTTCATGCAGCCCCAATCTGGAGATGCTTGGCCCAGCGTTTGGTGGATTCCTACTGGGCCGCTCGCTAGGTTTCCCATCCATGCCGCAGGATATCACTTGGACCACGGCCTGAGAACTGCACTGGATAGGGTCATCTCGTCTTATAGCACGTCTATCAAGTCAATCATACGTACTCGTCAGCACCGAGACCTGGAAACAGCGGTCAAGGAGGTTGTATCGTCAAAGGCTGTTCTAGTATCTATGCCAGATACCCCAGGAGGCTACGGGTCACTTCAATACGCCAGCAAAGAGGTTCAAGAGGTGCAGGAAGTTTGCAAATCCATGAAACTGTCAGCTATAAGGCCTCGGCCCTATAGAGAGATTGTCTCCTCAGCGTTGGCAGACTGTAAGATCTTCCACTTCGCCGGACATGGCAGTGCGAAGAAAAATCCCCTAGACAGTGTTATTCTACTCGAGGATTGGCAGACGGATCCATTAAAAGTAGAAACACTTTTAGACACCAACTTGAGTTCCACACCACCATTTCTTGCCTACCTTTCAGCCTGCAGAACTGGCCAGGTTCGACATGATGAATCACTTGATGAGAGCATCCATCTAGTAGGTGCCTTCCAACTGGCAGGGTTCCGCCATGTAATAGGCACTCTGTGGGAAGTCAATGATAAGTTGTGTGTGGCCATGGCAAGGTTGACGTACGAATTTCTACGTGACCGTGGCATTAGTGATCAAAACGTGAGGGGCGCGCTACACCATGCTGTCAGACGGCTTCGAGACGACTGGGTTCGTGATCAAAACGACTTCCAAAGCCAGGGCCGTGATCTCCAGCATCTATCGAATAATGGCCCTAAAAACGAATGGGATGGCTATGATTCGGACGAGTCCGCCTCAGACGAAGATGATTCGGACGAAGATGATACAGACGAATCTGACTCGGTCGAGCCTGATTTGGAGGAAGATTATTTGGATGAAGATGATGCACGCGATTCTATTTCAGACGAATCAAGCAAGATTGATTTGGAGGAGTTTTCGGACGAAGATGATGCAGAAGAGTCTGATTTAGATGAATCCAATTCAGACGAGATAGATTTGGAGGACCCGGATAGGAACGGGAACGAAATTGATTCGGAGGATAGCGACAGTAGCCAGAACGTGATGGTAACCTCTAGATCGGCTAGGGATGCCGTGCTTTTGACGGATGACAGGGCATGGTACAGCCAGCCTCTTTGGGTACCGTACATTCATTACGGTGTTTGACAGGGTTTTCCAGACTGGTGGAGTACGCTGGTTAGTTGTTATTTCTCCTCCGCATGCATTCGAAATGACAGGTCATTATCGTAAGGCGTGGTCTCTGGTTCGCGAGCTAGAATTGAATGATGCGTTTATTTACCAATAGAAAATTTCAACTACGAAGGCGAAATATCAATAAACTAAAGAGAATGAAACACTTTCTACCTGTCTAGCTTAGTCAAAATGACGCGTCACATCACTAAACCTATTTAAAGATTCCAATCTTTATCACCTAGGTGACATTTCGTTGTCGTCAGTGCAGTACATAATAACCTAAACGTCAATGTTCAGTTCAGATGCGGCAGAGATAGCGGGGATAGAAGGAGCTAAAAATGTCACAATGATTTGCGTAAAGACATAATATTATTATTATTTTTATTTCCAAGATTAAATTTACACCCTGCCCTACGTAGTACATATGCCTACCGTAAATCTACAATTAAACCACAAGGAAAACCCCGAGTCCTAGGCGGAAAAACCCTTACTCTGCGCTCTCGACTCGTCTGCGCTGGAAACGCTCTACCCCCTTCTGGACATTGTGAGTGTAGCGTCTCCACGCACTATCCAATATGAGGCCCCCCATGGCTTGCGCTCGCCGGCTTGCCACGCCTCGTTGCCGCACCGCTTTCGTGTCTGGGTTCCAGTCCGGGGGGTTGAAGGAGCTGTGGATCTTCTGGCGGTCGTGATGTGTGTACGGATTAAAGGCATGCCAATTGTTGAAGATATTCTAGAACGAACCATGCTGGTTAGCCCAGCCTCTAACGCGTGATGCATCACAGGACTGCTCTGCTAGGATACTGTAAGAATCTGCCCTTCATAGTGGCTGAGCCCTTAAAAAACCAGTAAGCGTGGGAGTACTTCATGGTAGCGTAATTCGAGTTGCAGCTGGCTCATCTGGACTAATCACTTGGCCAATGAATGCCTGCAGCAATATCTTCCTGCATGCCTAAATCTGCCTAGGATGGGGTAGCGAGCTATTCAGGCATCAAGTTTACGGCAACCGTCTGCTATCAAGCAATCGATCCAATCAACCGCCGCCACATGCTTTAATTGTTTCGGGCTGTGAACTAGCTGGGTTGCTTGATGGGACATCTCTTTCTGCGTGGCTAAATGCTGAGAGCTGCTCGTCATTCTTGGTGCCTCGCGAGTGGCCGACACACGAGAAGCTATGCACATGTAAACCCGCGTCCTACTGATTTCCGGTCTGAGCCTTCGACACTGACGAAATTTCCCTGCGGTTAACCATGGCACTCTCCGTCCCACCAAAGCGATATGCCTTACTCATCAGCATCAACCGATACCTAAATAGCGAATCTAAGAACCGACATGGAGAATCCTTCAGTCTCAATGACCTCAAAAGCTGCGTAAACGATGTCAAAAAGATTCGACACTTCCTTGAAAACGAATTCAAACTAGATGAACTTCGTGTGCTTACTTCTTGTTCAGAGCCATCAGGGGCAAGGACCTCACGGAGCCAGATTCCTTGCCCACATATTGCAACATTCAGAATGCATTCGACACCCTGTCCAACCAGGCTCGTGCTGATGATTTGCTCTATTTCCACTTTTCGGGACATGGGGCGCTCCTCCCACGCATAAGCAAGTCACCCCTTGGACGTGACAAGGACCCGTCCCTGATTCCCATGGACTATCTCTGCGGGAAACCGGCAGTGAGAGGATGGGAGTTGAATCGGCGGCTGGAAAAGCTCAACAAGAAAAAGGTTCGAGTCATTGTCATACTCGACAGCTGCTATGCTGGCGGCACTTGGCGAGATAACTTTCTTTGTCGAACTCCAGACGGCTGGGCCAACATTCCCAACCTCCCGCCGACGAAGAGGCTATCTCAGAGACTGCGAGCGACTCAGGCTATCGTGATAGCGAGTTGGAGTCGTCCTGGCTCATCAATCCGGATGGATTTACGGTCATGGTAGCCTGCGAAAGCACACAAAGGGCCGCAGAGGATAAATTTGGGGACTCTTCGTACGGTGCGTTCACTCATGAACTCTTTACTTGCCTCAACGAAAGCCGTTCGCGCCAAATCAAGTCAGTCATGACTTACCGGCATCTTTGCGCTCAGATAACCGTCCGGCTCCGTGATCGGACTCGTCAGAATCCTCGCGTGTACGGTCAAGACAGCCTGGTGTTCTTCGGAACCGAGAAACCGTTCTCGGTTACACCTATAGTCGCGCAGGCCGAGGAAGGCAAGATCTGTCTTCCTATCGGAAAATCCCACGGTGTTCAGGCGAAATCCGAGTTCAAAACCTACCCGCCTACAAGAGACTTAACGTTTTTGGTAGATCAAGTCGATGACGTGGAGTGCAGAGCTCCGATTCCGCCTGCTCTCAAACAGAAGTTGTAGGATCACTATCTGATCATCCCATGGCGCTGGAGCCTCGGAGACGACGCTCTCCGAGTGCTCGCCGATCCCAATCTAGGGAAGACATTTCCGGGAGCTCTACATACAGCCCTGGTGAAAAGGATTATCGAAAAGATCAAAATTGTTGAATCTGACGGTAAGGATGGATCTGATGCCTCCATGTTCAGGCTGGCGAAGCGTGAGGATGGCGACATCGACGTCTTTGGACCTCCGTCTTTGATCGGTTATGAAGGCCCGGCACGTGGGTTGGAACTCCCTAGTAGAAACGTCGACCGACTCGTAATAAATGCGGCCGTCGCCCTGGCTCATTTGGCCCGATTCGCACAAATCTTCGACGTCCGTGGTCTAGCGTCCGAGCAGTTTCCACCCTTCAAGGTGACTCTGACTTCGGACTCAAAAACCAAAACTCGATTAACATTCGAATTTACGAACAAAAGCC
The DNA here is from genome assembly GCA_930272665.1 of Mariannaea elegans. Lineage (NCBI taxonomy): Eukaryota > Fungi > Ascomycota > Sordariomycetes > Hypocreales > Nectriaceae > Mariannaea > Mariannaea elegans. The sequence continues at coordinate 134,177 of CAKNEU010000065.1, forward strand.
AATATCCGCTTCATTTCACTGTCTTAGTCCTCGGGCCTGGATTTGATGTCCAGCAGCTTTATCCCGCGAAGGATTCTCCACAATCAGTAGATCCCGGTTGCACCATTAGGTTCGACCTTGAAATGGTAATCCCCAAACGGCTCCAAGCCTACAATGAGCAGCGAGACATCATCCGCACCATTGTCACGGAAAGCGATCAATGCTCATGGAAGAGCCTGGAACTACCCCACATTTGGAATGCTGATCAGTTGGAAAGCCTGAGCTCCAGCGGAGCTCTCAAGCGGGATGCGAGGTTGCTCTCTGACTTTAAATGGTGTGTTGATCATAAAATAGTATCATGTTCTGGTGAAAGTGTGAAAACAGTAGACCGCGGATGTGCAGCCGTCATAGAGGGCTCCTAACACATTGCTCGGAGGCCTTCATTGGTAGGTGCCACTTCACGATCCAGATCAGTTGGCGAAAATAGCAGGTTGCTGCAATTTAGGATGGGATTCTTTATGCTACCAGCCACCAAGATGATATCCAACTGAACTCTCCGATGCACTGATTGTTGTTGTGAACGCTCTAATACAGTTTGGGATAGATATCGGAGATATGTGGAATCCAAAAGGTGGAGAGACTCATCAGACAGCTTGGTCGGAGCGTTAACAACAAGAAGAGAAACAAGTGTGGTCCGTAATGATTGCTTCGTGATGGCCGACAATGAGGAGCATGGTGCTAATTAATAAGTAATAAGGGCAACAGTCGTGGCCGCATACCTGCCTATGAATCGACCCCGGGAGGTCATACTGACGTTGACGTCTGGACGATGCAGAGAGAAAACCGTTTCACGAGTGGAAATTGAAGAGTATCGAAGTTCTAAAGACCATACAGGAGAATCTGACCGGCGGGGGAGTTCCCAACGATAGTTCCTCCACTCTTCACGTAGAGCATAAAATATGCCGCCCGTGGCTATTTACCCATATCTATTAGCGGGTATGTTTGATCCCCATGATCATATCCGTTCAGGGATGTCACTCATTCCCGCTATCTTGTCTAGTTGTTGTTGCAGTTCTTTGACAGTCCCTGCATGCTAAGGATCATGACAGATGTGGGGGGGGGGGGGGTCTGGTTCACATCTAAAAGGCGACGTTCAAACCCTCCTTCAGGTCCACCCAGGGCAAGCGATCTCTAGGGGTGCCAGACTTTAGTCCATCGAAACATCTCAGTGCCAGTATCCGAATTGGGACAGAGCATAAAGACAGAACATAAAAACAGAACATATATATGCCAGAGGGAGAAGCGAGCGTTGTGCGGATCGATGCAGATAGAACTGGATCAGCACAAACTCGAGGCCGACTATGCACCATACCCCTTCGTCTCTACTACGGGAACCGGCGTCAGCTATAAACAATGCGTTTAAGTGGGTAGCCTACGAATTGTTATCCCACGGACAATGGTTGGAAGGCTTCGCTCGGCTTCAGTCATGGCTATTTCAAAAGTGGAAATTAGTCTTGCCGATTGATCCGCGCTGTGCTTATTCCATCCACCCAGTACTACGTCGCAAGTTGAAACAACAAATATCAACATTTCTGTGCCGTAATTGGTATTAGGATATACCTATCAAGGGTGGGGTGCGGGGAGAAGAGGAGGGAGGGGTTAGTGTGGCTCGACGCCATTCACAAGAGTGGGCGTGACGATAACTTAAGATACCAATTGAACCACTTGATTTACAAATCTGGGGAAACCTTGAAGTGTCGATGCTGATCATCTGCGTCTCAAACCCCACTCTTGGATAAGAATTCACATGGACGGATCTTCTCAATCTGAGAGCAACATACTTAAAGGTGTTGGGGAACGGAGGGTCAACTCCGTTTTCCGCATCCTTATTCTAGCGAAAAGATACTCACAGTGTGACTTATAAGTCGCCTGAGGTGCTCCTCTACACTGCTTTGTGCTCAGGGACTTCTATTACTAAGTACCGTGATAATATCCTTTCGCGATGCAGCTTCTTAACTCAACCCCTTTGCTCTGTGCACTGGTGATCCTTGGAGTGGTCCTGTACTGGGTTGTCCCGTACTTCACCACTTATCGCCATCTTAAACACATCCCTGGCCCGTTCATAAGCAAGTTCAGTAACATTTGGCTTGCTCTAGGTGCTCGCCAAGGCCAGAAATTCGCCTGGGTTGATCATGCTCATCACGAGTATGGCAAGGTTGTCCGGGTCGGTTTCAACCACGTCTCAATTGCGACCCCCGAGGGGCTGCGAACTGTATATGCGCACGGGAATGGATTTCTCAAGGAGTAAATTCTCCCATTCTATACTATTCAGTGATCTATTATTGACATGTGATAGCTATTTTTATAACGCTTTTGTCTCGGGTGTTCCTGGTGTGTTCAATGTGCGGCATCGCGGACAGCATACCAGGAAGCGTAAGATCGTCGCTCATGCATTTTCTCCCGGCGCAGTGAAAGACTTCGAGCCTCACATGGCGGAAAATCTGAAGCGCTGGGTAGCTCAATTGGATCGCATGGCAGCATACTCAGCGGAAGACGGCTTCTCAAAGATCAACATGATGCCTTGGTGCACGTTCTTGGCTTTCGACATTATCGGTGACTTGGCTTTTGGAGCACCCTTTGGCATGGTTCAACGCGGCCGCGACGAGTGTGAATCGACCGTCCCCGGCAAGCCTAAAACTTATGTTCCTGGAGCAGAAACGCTCAATCGCAGAGGTGAAGTCAGCTCGACTCTCGGACTTTTACCTGAACTTAGGCCCATGGCAAAATATCTCCCTGATCCATTCTTCACCAAGGGACTTCAATCAGTGTCAGATCTTCACGGTATAGCCGAGGCTGCTGTCAACAAACGATTGGGAGCCACTGAAAAGGGAGCTTCCGAGGGTCAACGCCATGACATCCTAGAGATGCTGTGCCGTAGCAAAGACTGCGATGGAAATGAGATGCCTCGTGACGAATTGGTGTCTGAAGCCCTAACACAACTAATTGCTGGTAGCGACACTGTTTCCAACACTGCCTGCGCCGTTATTTATTGGATTCTCCATGGCGAGCGTTGTAGTCCAGGCAAGATCGTGTCTAGACTTCAAGAGGAGCTTGACGCAGCAATCCCTGGAGATTTGCCAATCGCCACCCACAACGAAGTGAAGAACCTCCGTTTTCTCCGGCAGTGTATCGACGAGGGAATGCGTTTGCACTCAACCTCAGCTCTTGGTCTCCCACGAATAGTGACTGCGCTAGAAGGTGTCTCATACGGCAAAGAGCATTTCCCCAGAGGCACCGTCTTGTCTGTGCCCAGCTTCACGATCCATCACGATGCCGAAATTTGGGGGCCAGACGTTGAAGAGTTCAAGCCAGATCGCTGGCTGAACTTGACCCCCCGCCAGAAGGTCTGCTTCAACCCCTTCTCGTTTGGCCCGAGAGCCTGCGTTGGCCAGAACGTCGCGCATATGGAGCTAGCACTTATTGTAGGCACTGCTTTCCGCCGATATGATTTCAAGCTCTATCAGACGAAACTGGAATCTCATGAGGGATTCTCCAAAAAGCCAGTAGAATGTTGGGTCGGTATCAAAAAGCGATAAACAAAGGTGTTGTCTATTCGCGAGAGTGACGAAATCTATTGTATATAGGAAGCAGTCCATCGGCACAATTCTATAGCGCTGGTGTCTACTGTTCCCCAGCTTGAACCACAAATCCGAAATCCAAAGGCCCCCATATACGATGAAATGAACTAGAGATAGCTTGGCACAGCTTAGCCCTAACGATCTAGTTTATTATAGCTTGCCTACTTGTGACCATTAGTTTCCTGGACATCAGACGGCTATTATATCTACTGAACAATGATCACAGTAGCCACCCATAGGTATACGGACTTGTAAGAGATCGATCTTTTTTTTTTTTTTTAGCAGCCCGAAACTTGCCCTCCTAACAGCACAGCGCCATGAAACCACAAGGTGTGTCAGCAAGATGTGCCCTACATATTAGCGGGGTCTCAGCGCTGAAGGCATCTTCTAAACCCTACAAAGGCATTCATAAATTGACTTGGCTTCTACAACACACCTTTCTAATTCTCAATCGCCCTCTAATTGACTTAAATCATGCCTAGGCCAGTAAGTTTCAGGTTGCAGAGCCGACCTCAAAGGGATTGACAGTCGTTGCATCGCCTGAGTCGTGGCAGATAATCATTGTCCTCAAATCATCGGTACCAAAGAGGTCTCTCAGACAATTAACAGCTCAATTTATCAGTCTAATTAATTGACTCTTGCGCATATTTAGGAAATGTGACATCATCATCATCGTTACCATTACCAGCACAAACGATGTCCAGAAGGTTCACACAAGTAATAGGTAATTCTGCCGATGCTGGCTTTGTGTCTTATCCCAAGGAGTGCAGATATCACATCTCGAGCCATTGTATTCCACCTACCTCCTCCAGAAATCAACCTTCGTACACGGAGCTCAGGTTTTCGACAGCTTCACAAAAAAAAGTCAAGAGAAGGGAGTTGTGTTAACAGTGCTCCTTGGCACGCGGCATGGGGCCTAGACAATTAGCAAATGATACTTGAGGGAAGGTTCTGCAACTTACGCCTCGAAAACTGAGCCCACCATCAACTCAGGACATTTCTTTCCCAATTTTACCTGCAATTCAGTGAGCACCTGGCTCTGGATTCTTCGACTCTGAGAGAGGCCTCCAGTAAGGATCACTAGCTGTTGAAATCTATCAATCTTTGTCCTCGTAGCGAAGATATTAGTCACGCACCTTGATCATCTTGCCTTGACGTTCAGCATCTGTGTGTAGCCGATAAATAGGGTCGATGATGGCATCGACTACTGGCTTGAAAACTTGGACTAATGTGTCTCTATTCAAAATCTATTAGTAGAGACCAGTTATATGACATGAGAAAGCAGGCCAAGCTTAGAGTTCAAACGGTTCAGGTTGGAAAGATTGGTAATAAACGTGAATAATAAGTAAGCTGACTCTTTTTTATTTATTTTAGAGACGGAGAGAGGGCTGGGGCGATGGGCCCAACGCGGGACTTGAATCATGATGTTGATGTCTGTGTTGGAGGCTTTGGTCATGTGTGTAAAGGCTGATAGTCGAGACACCAGTCCTAGAGAAAACGAGGAACAAAGGATACTTACCGATGTATTATAACTTCATGCCCAGCATCGTCATGGAAGGCCAGTGAGTCTTCGAAATAGTCATCTCCAGAAAAGGCCCTGCCTTTTTTCCGCCAGTCCCCTACGATTTTAGCTCTCTTATCGAGGGATGATTCAAGAATTTCATCGTCAGATCCTGAATATTTGTAATCCTTGGCCACTTGTAAAAATTCGTGGGCCAATGCCTCATCGAACGCAATGTCCAAGGATATGGAACCCATGAAAGATGATTCTGGACTTCCACAAGATCCAGGCGGCTCCATGCTTTTTCGATCCCTGGTAGGACTAAAGGTGTAGGTGGCGACGTCCTGTATTTGTGTCAGTCCGATGTAGTTATTGAGAGAAGCTCGTCGTCCTCCCTTACGAAAGGTGTTGTACTCACAATCGTCATGCCACCGCAATCGGCAATAATGATGGTGTCATTGTTCTAATTCCATATTAGCAATTCCCCTCAAGCTGGCTCGTATCCCTAGTGACTAGGAGAGGAGGTAATACGACAGGATCGAGCTCACTAGATAGGGGTCTTGCAACTTCTCAGTGTGATTGAGTAGCACGGCGTGTGCTGCCGCCTCTTGTTCGGTGCAGTCGAAGATACCACATGTCTGACAAGCCTGTGCCTCAATTCCAGCAGCTTTGACGGTCCCTTTGAAACGTCGCACTTCAGCTTTGCTCCAGCTGCCGGGGTATGTTACGACCACATGTGGTGGCGCTCTAGCTGCTCTAGGAAACTCCTGTTTGAGCTTCTCGAGTGCTTCCCCCCAAAGCCCCTTCAGGAATATGGTGGCCACGTTTGGATCTTCAGGAAGTTTAAGGCCTTTTGACGATTGCTTAGAAGCCTTGAGAGCAATCCCAGCTTTCTGTGAGGGATTGTCCATGAGCAGTGGTTTGAAATACTGCAGAACTCGGTTCCCGTCTGTGCTGTAGTCTTCGCCGGGGGGTGGGGGAGGGGTGAAATGGAACACTGGTGGGATTGAGTTGATCACCCGTAGTTCTGTCGGAAATTTTTCGACGTATCGAATGATGGGCGTTTTGGTTTCGAGATCGACCCTGCCCGGGACAGTAATGGCTGCTGCAGAATGACTGCATACTCTACGTTAGCAAGATACAAGCTCAAGAATGTAAGTTAGTAGATTAAGAACTCGCGTAAATCCAAAATCGAGGCTTATCAGACCACTCCGGGTGAAGTGGTCCTGGCGCTGCACCATGGCATTGGCTGATAGTGGTGAATAAGGTGGTAGTAGGAAGATAAACTTTTGAAGGTGAATCAGGTTAAAGAGAGAATTTTCCGGAGAGCCCCGAGACTGAGATTGGGACGTCACAGATGGGAAGTATAAGCAATACATATGTAGCGTATGAACAAAGGAAAATCTACGCAGGGTGATTGTCACGTAGTAACAAAATCTGTGGATTGACTACCTGGTCATGTTCAAACGAGCCATATCATGTCACTACCTCTGCCGCCTCCGTGCTTGTTACCATAGCCTAGTCACTTCAATGGAAAGGTGTATGCTAGCTGAAGCTGCATTGTTTGTGGCCCACACCGTTTGGACATTAGTTACTCCTGCAATTCTGTATTCTATTACTCCACCTTTCACTCTGAGTGAAAGGCAATAGTTCTGGCAAATAGCAACCAACCGGGCAGTGTGGTATTGGGCCTGTTTTACTTCATGCTTGGTCCAAATGGTGAGGAACCATCCAAACTGTGACGAAGACATGATCTAAAAAGGGAAAGGCAAGGCCGATGGGAGGTTGCACACCGACAAATACTGTACCCACAGAGAATATGTCTCCGAACAACGATTAGCTGTATCACAATAAACCACGGAATCCAATCACCAGCTTGACTTCACCCCTCTTGAAATGGTTTGTTTTATGATCGACCCGATGGTGGTCCCGGGACCTATCGGAGTAAAGTGCTCAACTAGTCCTTTCCCTTTTGCTTGTCGAGCTACAACAAGGAGACAAGCCAAAACCGGAGAAGAAAAGCCGACGCGAGGTCGTACGCCCAAACAAATAGCAGGTTTCCAGAGACTTGTTTTGAGTGACCGATGCAAGTCTCCGTGTCTGCGCGGGCGCTCGCTCCAGAAGCCACGTATATCTCGTGGCTTTGTGGTTGGATTTCTTGAAGTGGTTAATTTTGTGCCTGATATGATGGTGAGGAGCCCGTCCGAGGTATCACAAAGAGGGAAAGGTAAAACTGACGGGAGGTTGCACACCGACAAAGACGAACAAATAACACATTTCTAGAACTTTCCTTTGAGTACGGAGTAGCCGATGCGTGTCTCCGTCAGTGGGAGCGGGGGTACTCGGTCCAGAAGTCACGCAGCAGGTCTTCTGGTCTCACGATTGGCCGTGCTATGCGCCTTTGAGATACTTTCTCTTTGATACCTTCTTTGTGAGCGCGCATCGAGCACAATAGTATCACCCTTCAATCGGGTACCAGATAATTCCCACCTCCCCAGTCCGCATTCATAAGTTGGCTGTTTCGCTGTCAAACGGGCGGCCAGTGTTGGTGTTTCATCACAAATCTATGCCGACAACCATTTGTTCTATTCCATATCTTCTTTGCGCTCCAGAATGCCACCAAAGGCGAGAAATAAGGCGAGTGCGAAGCCGACGCCGAAACCGAAGCCCAAACCGAAGCCCAAGTCCAAGAATTCTTCTGGTCTCTCCTCGACCAGATCTGCGGCCAAAATCACCAAGCCTCGGCATGCCCCTTCTAGTTCAGCCCCTCTTACAACCAGGCCTGTGACTCGGTCAATGACAAGAGATGGACGGAATAGATTACAGGCCCTTCTTCAGAGCCAAGAAACAGCAGTGGGTAATGGAGCAGGAAGCTCCCTCAATCGGCCTGTGTGTTCGACGCCACCCACCATCTCCGATGATCCTGCTCCTTCAGTGGAGCAGGCTGAGATTCTTCAGCCTGTTTCCCCTCTAAAGAATTACCCTGTCCCGGAGAAAGCCGCCGAGAGCGCCACGAGTCCCCAAGTCTCTACAAGCGACGTCGAACGTTACGCTGAGAACAATCCGTCTATCGAAGATGCTTTTTCTTGGACCGCGTCAACCAACGAGGAAGAAGAAAACCGATGGATAAGCAAATACTTGAACTACGATGCTACAAACTATATCTTCGACGGCCTTTTGAACACTCTAGATGCTAATCGCCTCTTTAGTCTTCAAATTCCCTAGGTGCACTTGGCAATCTCTCGACAGCGTTACCCAGGCAAAGTTAGCAGCCTTCTGCCCTAAGGCTGCCATGTTCGTTGAGCATGCGGACGTTCAAATTGCTCGCCTTATCTTTTGTGCTTTGATTTGGCATATTATCTATGACAATCTATTCTCAATGGATTGCACTGACAAATGGTCGGGGGAGGAATGGGCGAGCTTTAGCAAAGTTCAACAAGCACTTCTAGGTATATATGTTGCGGTTCTATTTCTTCGTATTGTTATTTCTCGGGCTAACTTTTATTTCCCCCACATCACAGGGCATGTAAGTCATGAGGATAATGTGTTCAACTATAGATACCACATGACAAAATGCAATATGGCTCGCATGCTGTATATGTGCCATGGCCAACATACCGATCCGGACCGTCTCAAGCAGATCATAATACAGAGCATCACCCCTATCATTCGGCTGGGAGACCTTCCAGGCTCTCATGTTGATAATAGGTCTAGTTATGTTCCCCCCTTCGATCTAGACGCCTCAGTTTCCGAGATCGTTGACCTTGCAATTCTGGCCGATTTCATTGTTGTAAGATCACCGCGCCACGTCACAATTGAGATGCACGATCCGGCAACTGGACAGGCTTCGGGCTTTCCCTTCCAAGAGGGCTTGATGGAGATCATACAACATCCAACTGGCATGGGATTCACTGGCCAGCCCATCGACTTTATCACCCGCCCTTTGGTACGGTGCTACGGTGAAAGGATGCCAGGCCTAGATACGGAATGGGATAGGGTGTCAGAATGCCTGGTCAACCCAATGGTGCGAAGATTCGACAAGCGCAACAAGATAGACAAAATGCATGTTAATTTCTACTAGCCCCTGTGCGGTAGAAGCAAGGCCCACCACGCCAACAACAGAACTGAAGAGGAGGCGGAATCTTCTCTGCAAGTGAAGGGCCTTAGTTTTTCTCCAAACGACAAAGTCCTTCAAGGAATCAAGCGCTTCGCGTTCCAAAACCTTTGGATATTGAAGTGTTGGTTTGCCATGCTATTAGGTGGCAGCGGTTTGGGCCGGTGGCGGACTATTGCGTTGGGGAGGTTGGGCTTTCTTGATGTGGTAGTTGTTGACGTGTCACGTAGCTGTTCTGATTAGTTGAAGGTCCCGTGAGAGCGATCGTGAGAGCGTGAAAACCCCGGGTGCCGCAACACTTCGGGCAACATCAGACAACATGTATTAATTGAATTTACTTTCAGGCCAATTTCTGGTCTTTCTTTGCGTGATGGATTTGATCAAATGGTCCCTTCTACGCATGTCGCTTTGTTTTATTGACGCCTTTTATATTTGATGATTTACTTCGGGCCCTCACCTATGACTCTGGACGCACACGTTTTCGGCCTCCACACGCAGAAGAAGTATGGGCTTGAGCCGTGTTTTCATATCGCGACATCTCTCCCCTTGGTGCTATGTTCTCTCTTTTTCGACCCCAACAAGCTATCAACTAGCAAACAATACGGGCATGTCGTAACAAGCTGTAAAAATTCACCCTCCAAAGTCGTATTTTGTTCAAGTCTTGTCCGGATCTAGCTGTAACGATTACAACTGCCGCCTGTTCCAATTGTTATCCCTGGTGTTCGTCCACTCAGCGTGTGGGCAAGCTTGGCTGGCAAACGTGACGCGCTTCTCACATTCGGCGAGCACAGCATCCACCACTTCTTGCTTGGATGGGCTTTCGTATTCTGAATCGTATTCCCATAACAAGTCTCTCCATTCTATCCATCATGTTATTTGCTTTCTTTCCTTGCCCAGAAAACGATAAGGCAGATTTCGTTCAGCGCTTCGTTCGTGGAGATTCAGCTCGTCGCACCCAGCAGACGAATTGTTCCCCCCTCTCCCCAAACAAGATGCGCTTCATAAAAATTAATTACCTCACAAAAATCGCTTTCAGTCTCCAATCTTGCTTGTACGCCCCTCGTTTTCACTTTCCCGCGTGTTCTAGATTCGCCCGAAACTGATGACTCACTACGCTGGGAGCCATACCCAACAGGTGTATAAAAACAATCCTCTAGCTATGCCTGAATTGCGTATGTATCCTAATAACCTCTTAATACCTCGTTTGCCACATTTCAAGCTGATTAGAATATCGCTCTACCGCAGCTTGTAGCCCAACCTCCTTGCTTGGACCATGTTCTGCACGCAACCGTGGAACATTGAACTGGAAACAAGTTCGGTTGTCAAGTGTGCGGGTTCTCCTTTGAAGTCGGAATCATGGCCCACATTGCAACGGGGATGTTGTTCGGTATTTGCGTGCCTGGGTCAATGTTCCTGGTTCAAATCCACTTTCATCACTGCTGCTTCTGTTCTGTCCGCCCTTCCCTCCCGATAGTCATCAAACCAGTATCGCTGTATTGTCAAAAATCCGCATTTCTCATACGATCGCTTCGCGGCCTCGTTCTCATGATCTACGATCAATAAAACCCTTGTCGTTTTCCCAGACGCTACCTCTGAGGCAACCTTGTTCGCATGTCCAATGAGCGCTACACCAAATCCCTCACGCCTCGCACTTGGTAAGACGTACATTGCGTTTAAGATAAAATACAATTTCGCGTCTCCAGCTAGGGCGGTTTCAGGATCGAAATGTATGTGATCCTCGAATGCCTTCGTCACCTCTTCTTTGTCAAATGGGCCAACAAGAGTGAGCGAAGCGAGCCATTCTCCCTGGAGGATGAGGTCCGCATTGCCTGGGTTTAATCCTGGGCCGGAAGATGCTGAAGCCGGACTCGAGACGGCGACAATATTTCTGGCGAGAGGGTTCGACACTCGGGAAACCCATTTGTCGTCTGGGAACGCGACCTCGTGAGCGTAGGTTGAGCCAAATGCTTCCGGAGACAACTTTAAGGAGAGGAGGCGGAAGGATTTGTACTTGGCAACAAGGAGGTCAAAGGCCTCTGCAGAAGGCAAGGACTTGGGAAGCGTAGCGATTAACATAATTATTTGTTGGTGGTGGTGATGTCGGCCAGAGCTGTGAATGATTGACGGTGTATTTTAATAGCTGATGAGCTGTTCTCAAATGACTCCTCGCATCGATCGAAGCTGGTCTCCACAACCCCCCAACGAAAAGAGGAGGGGTTGTCAGCACGTCATCGTCAGAGAGTGATCAAGTTGTTCAATGTATGTGTTAATACCATGTGTGAGCCCGCCTGGTTGATTGCTGTAATTACGACTAACAAGCGAAATTGAGTCGAGTACGGAGCACAGCTTAGTGACCTGATAGTAGCGGGTATTTCAACCATATTTTAGCAATTGCCCTCGATGCTTCCTATCGGTGTAGGATTTTCGCTCTATGCGATTAAGAGAGGCCCATAATTGCCATGAGTCGCGAATAGGCACTACTGGCGTATTCGCCATTTACTTTGACAAGAAAACATCAGTTGGGATGGGGAGTTGGAGTAGAGTGCAGTTTCACCGCGCTTGCGAAACCAGGCATCCTGGTTTATTAGCACCTTCACAGAGGATCCTAATCCCTGTTTAATCCTTCCAGACGAGAAACCCCTTGGCATACAATCCGGTAGCAATTCCTGTCTTCCTGTCAACATCCCGGACCGCCGTACAACCTGATGGGTACCATGTGTCCACAAACAAGTCCTTTCTCCCCCCTTCAACAGTCCACTCCGAGATCCAAGTCCCGGCTGTTGTCACCTTGCACACTTCCGCAGTCTCTCCTTCCTCCGAATTGCAGAGCGCCCGGGTGGCGGCGTATTTTGTTATGGAGGGCGGGTGGGGGTGTCCAGCAATTAGAAGAACACCATTTTTGTCAGCGCTCAGGTTGTCGGGCATGAATGGGACTCTAAATGAGGAGCGGAATGTGAGATCGTGCGTTCCAATATCAGTCTCATAGATATGAATTGATGCGCTGCTAGTAGACGATACTGCCACTGTTGTGTCGTTTATGAATTCAATCCCATTTGCGTAAGGGAGTCGTGCCACCACACGTGCTGAGTCTGTGGAAAGATTGATGTGAACAACATTGCCGCCAGGAATAGAGGCATATGTCTCGATGAGTGACAGAACTCTGTGCTTGCGGGCCACGAAAAAATGGTCGTTCGTCACGTAAAGCTCGTTGCTGTTGATGAGCAAAAGAGAATTTGGGCTATTGATCAAGGGATGTCGAATGGATCGCTGGTGGGTGGCAACGGGTTGGTCTGCACTCAAGTCAAGGCCGAAGACGTCGATGCGAGAGCCATCCCTACGGTGGTTGACCAGGAATAGTTTTGAGGAAGAAACATCGTATGCTAGACCTAGCGGGTGCAAGTCGTCTCCTTCATAACCCACTAGCTTGAGTTCCACGAGAGTGTCGGCGCCGGAGGCGTAGTCATATACCCATAGGCCGCCTCGGGGGATAGGCTCGGGGTGGAAAATTCCCTAAATGTTTCCAGGTTATCGCCAGTCCACGAAATGTAGAGCGCCTTCAACATGAGAGCATCCAATCTTCCACAATAGATATGACCGTAGTCGCAAATAAACTTAGTTCATCAAACACAGCTTGTTGAAGCCTGCCAACCTAGAATGTCGATCCTACAGCAAAGACTCACTGACTTACCATGACGGCATTCCACTTTTCCCTCCCCGGATCACAGCCCAGAATGGCCAGGCCCTGCTCCTCGACGAGAATGGCATCCTCACAATTCCGGATCTGGTCTGAAAACTTGACTTCCACCGGAATCGCGTTCACGCGTTGAAGTCTCTCGGGCGAATTCTTCAGAAAGAGCGGAAGGATTTGAAGCCGTGGCCAAACAAATGGCCACGAAAGGGCACAAAGGAGCAGGAGCTGCCAACCTGTGAGCAAGAAGAACGATTGTTTGCTGAGACCATACTTACGATACTGGTCGTTGAGGGCATGACGGATGTAATGTTCGAGAAAAGTTGACAATTTCCCTCGTCAGTCGTCTTTAATAAATGCACTCCAGTAAGTCAGGTATCGTTAGTGCTGACGAAATGAGAGTAGGTACTTTGACATTGGCCGCCATGTCGTCGGTTTTCTTAGCCATCATGGTGTCCTAATAAACACGTCATTGCACTCGATTTTATCCGTCTCACCCTCATAGCCGGAACCCGGAAGCTTCGGCAGTTTTCAGGGCTACCGGCGGGACTTGAATAGGCTAAACAGGGGCAAGTTATAGTGAACGTGCGCCTAACTCTAATCCTGGTGTTTTTGATTAGGTACTGCGTCCAGTTACAGATTACCTTGCCGCACGAAAGTTCCGTTCATAATAAATGCCACCTAATATTACGCCAAGACTGCGAAATACGGATGCAGAGGTACAGAGTAGCATCGCTTAGATTATCTAACAACGCCCATGTCGCCTTTATGTAGGTACCGGTATTCCCGTCCGGATACCTAATAGGACTCTGTACAAGGTGCGCTCAGCCGCTCAGCTGCAGTAATTGCTTTAATGCCTTAGATGTTACCTACCTTAGGTCCATCAATATGAGATGACCATTTGATGTACTTCTAAAGGTGAGAGAGAAACAGACACTGTTTGACGGGAATCCTATCAATGACCATCTTCTCAATATATTTTCAGATGCGGTATTTGAATCCTAAATCTCGGTCGCCAGTTTTCTTCTTACGAGAATCCTCGCCCAGTCCCGAGAGGATTGCCGCCTTTTCGTTATTTTTCCCCCTTAAGTACACCAGTTGAGTCCCAACCAACAAATTCGCAACAATGAGAGATCCGAGGGAAAACCCTTTCCCCAGCACATATGGAGATTTGCGATAAATCTGCCCAGCAACAACTCCCGCCGAATTACCAATCGTTTGTTGAATACCAATCGCCGTGGCTCGCCGGTACTGCGGTGCAATATTGACATTTAACCATGCCAAATTCATTCCTGTGCCGTTAAAGGTAGATAGGGAGCACAAAAAACAGGCAAAGTATTTGACAGCGTGGTTGTCAACGACGAGAAGCAGGACATAACCGACAATTCCGATGATGTTAGTAACGAGAATGATCTAATTAGGTTGTTATGAGCTACGAACATGGCGTTCATTAAAGGCTGAAGGGACTTACCGGTCCGCACGTTTGATATTTGTCAGAGACGACTGCGAGGGCGATAAATGTGATCGCCCCGAACATGTAAACTGGGATTGTCAAATAATTAGACGCAAACCTGTCATGCCCCATCGATTTCAACATGGCCGGGAGAAATGTGGTGAAACCGAAAGTAGCGACGTTTTGGAAAAATTGAGTCCCAGAACTAGAGGTGCGTTAGATTGGATCAAGCACAAGCTCGTGTAGGGAGGAGCTATACTTGAGCCAGACTTTCGCATCGGTGAAGGCAAGTCGTATCTCTTCCCAAGAGAGGACATCTTCGCCCATATATGCCAACCGCTTTTCGTGACGACGGTCCATGGCTCTGCGTTCCTCTTTATTCAGGAAGTATGCTTTGCGCATGTCTGTTGGCATCCCAAACAAGACGGCAAAAATACAAATAACACTGGCTGATCCCTCAATGATGTATACCCACCTACAGTACAGGCCCGTTCATATTAGTCTCTTAGTGGCAACCCGATATAAACGTGACGTTAACGCACCTCCAGCCAGGATATCCGCCTACTCCATCCATCTTGAGGATGCCATACGCAAGCAGCCCTCCGATCGATCCTGATATTGCCGCGCATGATAGCAGATACGAAACACGCCTAGCAATTTCGTGGCGATCGTACACCAATGTGAGGTATAAATTAAGTGACGGGAAGAGGCCTCCCTCGGCAGCGCCCAGAACAAGTCGGCACGCATACAGACCTCCGACATTAGTCACGAAACCATTCGCGACTGTTGCCGCGGTCCAAAAAATACAGGGGAGAAATAGCGCAATACGTGGCGAGAAACGTTTCACCATAACGACAGCTGGGATTTCGACGAAGATGTAGGTCACATAGAAGACGGAAATGGCTGTTGAGAATTGAGCCTCGGATGCGCGGATGTCTTCAGGCATCCCTCCCACCTTCACGTTTCCTATGAATGCTTGTTAGTACGGTGTTCGACTCTCGCACCACCGACGCTTGAAGTCTGACTCTCTCACCAATATTTGCCCGATCTATGAAACATGACATGTAAATGACGTATAGGGCAGGGAGAACAAAGAGGTCGACTTTGGTCATAACTCGACGCTCAGCCTTTGAGTCGAAGTCTTGGACATCTTCGCAGCTGGTCTGAGAATTCAAATGACTGATGGTGACTTTTTCGTCACTTTCCATGGTCGATTCCACGTTTGTGATTTTTTCTCTCATCTTCTCGAGAATCGAATTGTCAAGCTAATTGTGAGAAGTAGATCTAAGTCGGTAGGACATGAGCGTTATAATACTGACGAGAGCCCAGGTCTTATATAATACACCCCTCAGTGTCTTTCTCTATGTGAGTACACCTTTTTTTTTCAGTCAAGACACGTATCACACTGTAAGTCACTACCCTATTTAGTGAGACTCACGTCAGTTCACATTCCCAAGTATTCATATCCGCCTTTGTGTACGAGAAAATCTATGTTCGAATTATCAACGGTGGCAGTACGCTACGAGGCTTGGGCATGCTACCATCAGGACTCCCAGTGCAGCTGCTTCGTTAGGCCTTCTGACATAGGAGAAGATAAAGGCTGGAATGGCAACCTGGAGGATACTGGCAGATGTCTCTCGTGGCTCGGAAAGGGAGTGCGATAACGCCGATGGCCGGGAGTTGTGTGAAACAACACCGTAATGTGTATGAGAAGAGCCGAGACAGTATCCAACATCACGCATAGGCCCTTGAACTCGTCTAGGATGGATTATCTCGCTCCGCATATGCTCGGGACCTGCCGCCACTACGTATTTTTCTGGCATTAGAATCGCCCGCAAAGTTCCTTGTCCATTTCCTTCCCCCGTCAGGCTATCCAGAGCACCATGTTCGAGCAAGCGAGACCGTGAAACAAAAGGATAAACGCCAAGCACTCTGTCGATCGTAGAGATACCAGTGACACCTGGAAATGAATCTAAAGCGAGTACAAGGAGAGGCTAATGTCGATAAAAAGACAGTACGAATTTAGGGAGACTATGAGTTCGCGCCCACCGGCGGTGATTTTAGGGGGTTAAGTCTAGATCATTCCTACCTGCCCCTTATCCGATTATTGGACCGAGATTCCACTATCAAGCATCTTTTTCTTCCTTCAGTTTAGTGACAGTGGCGCGGAGAGCTGAAGGTTTAAACGCGCTTGATCCATAGATATGAGCAAGCGCCATAGCGAACCACGGAGCGGTTTTGCAATGTGATAACTCAGTCCTTCACTTATCTATATATGCCACACTATTAATAGGGGCCTATGAATTTTCTGTCGTTCCTTGGATCCTTTGATGTCTTACCGTAGGCCACGGTTCCTTGAAATGTGGCAAATTTACATCATTGTGGCACGTCAGTTGAGACAATGAGAGCGTCGAATGGTCGCTATACAGTCTCTTGAAATGCAAAATTGCGCATTCGAATTCGATAATAATACAGAAGTGGTTAATATATTTTTCTCAGTAGATATGCCCGTATAGTTGATGGCTTTACTTATGCAACGGGTTATACCCCTTGCAGAAGAACTAGTCTATGTTCCCCATATGCCCATATTTAAACTCTTCAGTCAGCAGCCTCCACAAAGTGCGGGATTTATGAACGCAATTATGCCCAACCATTTTATCAAATCAAAAGGCCAGATGGCCGAGCGGTCTAAGGCGCTGTGTTCAGGTTGTTTCACCAACTAAGGACGACTTTCGCAGTCTAGTAATAGGCGTGAGTTCGAATCTCACTCTGGTCAATTCTTTTTGCCATTTCTTACAAGTTAGTGTTCCACTGAGTATTGTAGAGCCTCTTTTTTGCAAGCATAATTCGTCCTCCATCAATGAATCTACAACATGGCCGTGTTGCTACGTGCGGCTTGCTCTGCGTGCTCTACGCGGGCTCTGACGTCATATGATTTTTATTGAAAGAGGATGCTTCGTACGACAGAAGTATCCGACACTGTAGATCACGGGAGTGTAGTGTCTCGGCTCCTGACGCACTACAGGGCCAGAACAAACAGCCATTCAACGATACTCTGAACACTTTGCTGCGTCACATTGTGGTCATCTCGATTGATCAAGTTACTACTTAATATGTAGCCGGGCTCACAGAATCTGTACCAGATTGCGCCCGCTCCCCCACCTGAGAACGAGCACCGCGCTGACGTATGGACGTCGAGTTCACGGGGTGGCGCAATGGCCGCATTTCGATCGCACTGTGAGATTTCCGGGGATGGCTGGTCTTGGATTTATATAAAGAAAAGATGCACGAGACGACTTCTGGAGTTACGACTACGACAAATTCCACACGCGAACGCTGATATTCCTCTGCCCACGCCGACTTTGAGATCAGGATGGGTTGACCTGGACCCCAGGACTGTCTTCCACCCCATCACTGAGGCCGATGTGCTCACCGAGGCGTCCCTCGTTCCCGATATACGACAACGATGCCGGTTCCAACATATCACCGCCCTGCCGACAAATATATAGACCTACAATAACTCACTTAGCTAGTTGTGCTCACGGTCGGCAATAGCACTGCTTCAAAGGTCTGCTTCATCGCAATGAATTCTGAACTTACGAAATCCATGATACTAGTTCCTCTCGTAAGCTAGGCGTCTGTGGGAAACCCGAGCCGATCATACAAAGCTTCCAGCTCTCCAAGCCGAATTAAAACAATGGTTGATACCGACCTTATCTTGAACGCAGCCTAGCCCACGTTCGTTGATCATTCTCAGAGGTATAGACATGCCGATGACACCTTCTTAAGGCACAAATAATATAGTCACATCGCTTTTCCTTCTTTGCGCTCTTCGAAGCATCCTCGATAGGAGTCAAAGTTGTTCTAAAAAGTGAGGGCCAGCTCTCATTTCATACATAGGCGAATATGTGAGAGCCATGTTTTTAAGAGCATTAGGTATTGCGCAGAGACGAGATGGGAGAGTGCATGGTTCGCAGGAAGAGCGAGGAGGACCGTACGTGAATGATCGAGCTTAATATCATAGGAGCTGCTGGCAATGTTGTGTAAATTACATCTTCAGTACGAGAGCCTAGACTCAGTCCTTATAGTCCTTTGCAAGTGCCCAGCACTTTCTCATCCCTGTACCCATCGACTCATTCTCGACATCCTGACTTGACGCCCATTTCACTCGATCATCTCGATGCACGAGACGGTCAGCTTCGTCCTCCAACGTAAAGAAATGGACATGCATAGTCAACTTAATATGCGAAAACAGCCACGGCACACTACCCAGCTCGGCGATTTGCTTGGCTTGCGACCCGCCGATCAATTCCGAAACGAAAGCGATTGCTTCTGATTGCCGTCGTTTCGGTGTGTTGCCATTCGAGTCTTGTAATATCTGACTTGGAAACTCCCATAAACCCGCAAGCAGACCCTTTTCGGGACGCTTTTGGATGAGGTAGTGGCCGTCGCTACGGCGAATGACACATACGAGCGTTTCTTCGACTCGGACGGCTTTCTTGATGGTTTTGACGGGGAACTTGCGTGCGTGCTCGATGATCGCTTCCACGTCGCGACTACTCATGGCGAGGTTGGACTTGGTTGGAGGCTTTGAAGTTGAGTCTTTGGAGAGGAAAGCGGAGAGGCTCATCTGCTTGCTCTGCTTCACGGCAGGTTTTGCTTTGGTGTCAACCACTGCATCTGCATCTGCCTCTTCCAACGGCTCACAGAGATGACACAGATCTTCAATATCCCCCACCACATCCTTTCCTTTAGACACCAGCATCTTTCCCTCACCGTATGCTCGGCATGTCGAACTTATTGGACATTCGGCGCAATTCGGTTTTGGCACACATACCGTACTTCCCAACTCCATGAGTGCTTGTCCCCATCGTCCCGGCCGATCACTCACTTCATCATCCCCGGCCACGGCCTTCGCAAGTGCATCTGCAGCAGCCCACAAGGTATCGATGATCGTCTTGTCTGTTTTTACATTGCCTAAAAGACCGAGTTGTCTGCTTAACACGCGCAATACGTTGCCGTCGACCATGGGTGCCGCGCGGCCAAATACGATGGCAGATATAGCGCCAGCGGTGTAGCGTCCTACACCAGGGACATTTGCTTCCAAATGTTCCGCGCGAGAGGACAAGAGGCCTTTCATTTCGGGGTCATGCGCAACGAGTTTCGCAGCTTCATGGATTCGAGTCGCTCTGCTATAATATCCCAATCCTCGCCAGGCACTCAACACATCTTCCGGTTCTGCAGCCGCTAAGTCATGAATGGTTGACCACTTGGCCATCCAATTGTTCCAGTAGTCGATGACGACGGCAACACGGGTTTGTTGAAGCATGATTTCGCTGATCCAAACTTCGTAGGCTCTTCGCTCGAGAAGGTCGCGTAGCTCAGAGGGAGATTGGTGGTGGTGCTGGGGGTTGATCCAGGGTTTGCGCCAAGGCATCTTGCGTTTGGTGCTCACGGCGTCGAACCAGGAGAGGAGGGCGAGACGTGATGAGGAGGAGTCGAGAAGAGCTGGACGATGATAGTTCACGCTGTGTCGTCGCGTAGGCGGAAGACATGGCTTATGAGTCGATGCTTCATTTGGACCAAAGAGACGTTGGTGTAGTTCATTGACAGCATTTTTATTCTTGCGTTTACTTCTTGCCGGCTGAGGTTTCTGTCGTTTTGGCGCGGGTTCATCGGATTCCTCTCCAGCTGTGGCGTCGCTCTCAGACGCGTCTCGCTGGCGCGCAGAGCTGCGTTTTGCCACTCTGGTGACGACATCGGGACTTTCGACATCGAATTGGATCTGTGACGTGATTTTCTTTGATGCCGAAATTGCGCTGGAGCGCGTTACTCGTGATGACGGCGCCATGATGTCTACTCTTAGATTCACATAGAACTTGAAAGGTTGAAGCCAATATGTGATGTGTTGACGCCCACTGTTAGTGTGAGAGGGTGAGTATGGTGGGGCGCAAATTACAGCCAAACTAATGTGTGGTCAGTCGGCTTTCAGAGACATTAACTAGTTTTCATTCGCGCTTTTTGTATCAAGCACGAGAGGTCGTCAAACTAAAAGTGACATAAAAATATAAATGCATGAACGCAACGGTCCAGGGTAATTTTTGGGGGGAGAGAACAGAAACCTAGTGGAACTTGGAGAGGATCAGAAAGTGAGCGTCTAACGAAGCTTGTGAAAGTCGACCTGAAAACAATCTTGATAGCGGATAACGCATAGTCATAAAGAACCAATCCATGAAATGAGTCGTCTGATTAACAAAATTGGTTGTGATCAATGTGTGATCCTCATCGGGTTCAGCTATGATCCTTCTGCCTTAGGGTTTGCAGAATTCGGTGAGGTTCCTTGTAGCTGGATCCTAGACGTCAATACAGTCATGTAAGGCGACGACAACCACTGCATGTACATCGGCTCTATTCATTAACTCGCACAGCAATGTGATGCTTCCAATACCAATAAGCTAGTTTCCCGCGAAGGTAGCTGGGATGCCTCCTATTAGACCGAGATGGGATTGGTTTGGACGGTGAGCATCGTGAAGATCCAGGGCCGCATGCTAACAACCTCGCAGCATTGCGACCTTCCATGATGTAAGCCGTCCCTCTGAGTTATATTTAGAACTGACTCCAGGTTTATAATGCATATTTTCGGGAAAGGAATTTTTATTTGAGTAGGCTAGGTTAACCCTCAAGCAAGTTCGGATTCATATACACTCGTTTTCCAAAGTCACCACCTTTCACCAAGCCGGACGAGCAACTCCTTAGTCAGTAAGTTATATCTAGCTGTAGCCGACAATTTACTAGCCTTCGCTCTGAGTCACCGTAGGAATTCCTCAAGAGCATAAATTTTGGACGGCCTTAGCCGGAAGCACGGAAAAAGTTTCTCTGGATGTGCTAGGCAGGAAAGTTGCTTGGAGGCCCGGTTTGCCAGTCTCCCAGTTTGGCTTGATGCTGTCGATTTCTAGTGAATGACATAATGATATATCAGTCACAGAGGTAGCATTTTTGGATGTCTTAAGTGATGTGGGACATCAGTATAAAATTCTCAAGAAAAATTGCCCAAAGCTACAAGCGAAGTCATCCTGCAAGACCGACTTAATGGCAATGGAAGATATGTGGCTCACGACTTCTTAACTAAGCAGCGTGTCGAGAGCAAATTCGGCTTCGACCCTTTTGCTTCTACTCAATTGTGCTTAACCCACAGACGCTTGAGTGTACTATTTCCGTCAGATTGTATCCAATTTTGATGATGAGATTTGTGTTAGGACCTTGCAATCTCAGCCGCGCCCGCCATGGGTGGGAATAGCTTCATTGTCATTAACAACAAGCCTTTACCGGACAGGAAGCTTCCACATCGGACATAGGGTGCCGAATTCCGAGAACTAACCTCAGCTCGGCGGTGAAGGATAACATAAAACTCATTAACGAGGCGTCTTGGTTAGGCCGGACTGGAAGTTTAAGAGATTCGAAAGTTTATCAAGTTTCACGATATTGCTATCATCGCATTTAACAGCAGCAAACACCAAAATGTTGAGCAGGACCGCAATAAAAATTTGCTCCCAAGAGTAGCAGGGCAGCTCAAAGGAGATGACAGCCCACTGCCGTCTACAGGTTAATGAGTTACTCAACTGTGCGTGATAGGGAACTAGCCTATGCTCGCACCAATTGACCCAGCGATAAGTTGGGGAAGAACTTTTGAAGGAGTGAACGCAATACGACAACCGTAAACATAATGTGGACAGGTAAGGAAAATCCAAGATCCGGAAATCTCCAAATTCTCCGACCGACGTGCTACTCCACCTCAGGTCATGCACCCTTCCGGTTTCCCCGCACCACGAAGAGATACAGGCTTGATGATATCTTCAAGAGGAGTCATCTGCTAGATTAAATTTATCGTCTCTTTCTCGTTGTTGGATGGCCCATTAACGATATTTCCCAGCACAAGCATACTGTCATTTGTAGTCACACAACCCTCACCCCGCGACTGGAGTCATACTTCATCACGCCACCCCAATTGAATACCAAGATTGTCAACATGGCGCCTCGTCTCACCCAATACACAGCCTACGTGGACCCTGAAACAGGTCTCTCACGAATCGGCCATTTCGATTTGGAGGAAAATACCATCCAACCGCTCTCCTTCAGGTCTGGCACTCCCATCGCCGATCTATACCAGGTCATCGAAGCCGGGTACGACAAAATCGTCGCAACAGGTGCATCCATTGCTGTTTCATCAGTCAAGCTTCTCCCTACCATCTCTGGCCGCGATGTTCTCGCTGTGGGAAAGAACTACATGGAACATGCCAAAGAGTTCAACAGCTCGGGTTTCGATAGCTCTGACAAGGTCGATCTTCCCAGTCATCCCGTCATCTTCACCAAGAGGGCAACCTCCATTATCGCGCATGGCGATGCGATTTACCCTCACGCTGAATTCTCGGAAACACTGGACTACGAGGGCGAAATTGGTGTCATTCTTGGAAAGCCCGGGTTCCGAATCGAGGAGGATGATGCCTGGGATTACGTTTGGGGTTATACCATTATTAACGATATGACAGCGAGAGAAAGGCAGAGGGATCACAAACAATTCTTCATTGGCAAGTCACCAGATACATTCTGTCCCATTGTAAGTGCCGCCAACCCTCTCGTATCCACGTATCATCTTCCTCACTATGCATGGATCTAGGGGCCAATTGCTGTTCCCAAGGAGGATCTTCCATCTACACTCCGCGTTCAAACTCATGTCAATGGTGAGCTTCGACAAAATGCCACCACCGATGACCTTATCTTTTCAATTCCGACCCTTCTGAACACCATATCTGCCGGTCAGACGATTCAGCCAGGTGACGTGATTGCCACAGGCACTGCAAGTCCTCCTCTTCATCACCTCCACTGCACCTACTTACCCTTAGCTAGCCCGCCGGTGTTGGCATCGGGAGAAATCCCCCGGTCTATCTGAAGCCAGATGACGAAATCGCAATCTCAGTCACTGGTCTGGGCACTCTGCGGAACAAGATTGCTTCAAAATCGGATTTCAGTTCGCCCTGGACGAAGTCACCTTTTGAGCTCATCAACATGTCAAAGACAGTCAACGCATCCTCTTTTCTAACCAAGATTGACTCAAAGCTACTCCATTACAAAACTCTCGGGTCAGGCGATAAGCAGGTAGTATTTGTTCATGGACTCGGTGGATCTCTGGAGGCCTGGCTCCCGCTCATCTCTTCGTTGTCTCTGGCTGAATCTCATACCCTTCGCCTCTTTGATCTCGAGGGGCACGGATTGAGTCCGACACACCCCCTCAGCGAAGTCACGATCGAGTCAATCGCCGCCGATATTAGAGGAATTTTTGATCAGGCTCAAATCTCTCAGGCCAATCCTGCGATTTTGGTGGCTCACTCCATGGGCAGCTTGGCAGCCATCAGATTTACCCTAGACCATCCGCAGTTGGTGAAAAAGCTCGTACTTGTCGGACCCCCTCCCTCACCCTTTCCCGACGCTGTCGCGCGCAGTTTTCGGGATCAGGCCGCCGTGGTACGGAGCAAGGGCCTAAACGCAGTGATTGATGCTACAGTAGCCGGCAGTCTATCCACGCACTCACAGGCGAAGAATCCCCTTGCAACTGCAGCTTTACGGCTCAGTATTCTGGGACAAGAGCCCGAATCATACGCCAAGGCACTTTGGGCCCTATCGAACGCGACCAAGGAGTTGATCTTTGAGGCATTAGAACCAGAAACCTTGATTGTCACTGGGGATGAAGACCTGGTTTCACCCAGAGCGTTATGCGAGGACTATAATGTGAGGATAAAAACATCATCCTTGGTGGTGTTAAGCGGTGTTGGGCACTGGCCGCAGTTTGAAGATTTGCAAGGTCTTGCCCAAGCTATCAGGGGGTTTATATAGAACAGTGACTCTTCCAAGAATTAAAGCTCATGTAAACAATTCGGTGATGCAAGATTGGGGTGTCATGTAGTGAGCTAAAGCGCTGTGCTGTTGCGACGGACAGAATCAATTGACGACACACAGACAGCGATCCCACGGTGGTTCTAATACCGTGTGCCGTCACTCAAAACATAATTCCTGATACTGTAGTCCATAATGTGAATACGAGGACGAGGTATTAATCCCAAATTCAAATCTATCGAAACCACTCATCGCAAATACCAGTTTAGGTCGGGGGATAGAGATACCAACGGATTTTCCTCGGGGGACTTCTTACGAGAGAATAGTGCGTGGTCAGGGTTTGTGACGTTTTCATTCTCCTTATTCCGGCGACTGCATGTCTTAATCACCAAGATGTCCCGCGAGCTTGCAGCCAATGTCTTACTGCCAACGCAGGGCACAACGAGGGCGGCGGTTAAAAGCGGAATCTTGGTTCAGAATTGATGATGCTCTAAATTTTTGCTCAGGTCGTAATTAGATGCCCAAAAACGGCCCAGTAGAGCAGCCGTCCAAGCGAAACACATGAATTCGTCAACTCATGATGACGAATTGCAAACGTGTCAGCATCCAGTGGTTCTCCACGCCCATGTCGGACTTATTCGCCGAACTGAACGAGACTGCTCCATAACATACGTTACAAGGGAATCTTCTTTGTTGGGCTGGTAGGTGTACCTGGGACGTCGGTCTTACGTTTCCGTCTACGTACCAAGTCGCCTCTGCTGACTCATCACCTTTAGCCAATCATGATGAAGGTGGGAGTCACATGCTAGCGTTTTCCTCTCAACAAGAACAAAACGCAAGCGACCACGTGACCTCGGCTCCCCCCGAAACCTAGCCCAAGAGGCGAAGCCTCGAATCCGCCCCAAGGGATCGCAAAGAGGGACAAAGTTAATGCGGCATCCGGGCCGGTCGGATCGCCAGCTTTCCGCTTGCCGCATGGCGCATTATCCCATTCCCCCATCGATTCGCCCATCCCGATCGCCCATCCCATTCTTCACCAAGAACCACAATTACTTACCTTAAGTGGGCAGCGCCTTTGGAATCTAGCTGCACATCCACTTGTCCCTCCTTCATCCTTTTCTTTGCGACCCGACTCTATCGTGATTTCTGTCATCAAAACCCTAGGTCGATCTCTCATTCTCAATTCAACTAGCTCGCCATGAGCGCTTCTTCCAGCGTCGCTCGCCGAGCGGTTACTCGGAACCCGTTGTTGGGAAATGGTAAGTCGGCACTCTCCGGTGTACCCGCCGAATCCAGCGGTTCAGCTGTCGTCTGAATCATTATACTGATTCCTAACAGCAAGGGCTCTCTCTCGAGGTGTTTCCCCCTCTATTCTCGGTCGTCACGTCAGTCGCAATGCTACTATTCCGATCGCCCTTTTGATTCCCATCCGGTATATGGGTACCGAACACCACCGTCCTGACGGACCTCCCGCTGGACCTCCTCCCGGATTTAACGCAGAGTTCGCTAAGAAACCTCTCCCGAAAGAACCTGCCACATCAGCGAAGAAGGACGCCAAGGCCAAAGATGTTGAGGCTAAAGAAGCAAAGGCAACCGATACAGCCAAGGAAGCCTCGACCACGACCGAAGTAGTACCCCAGAAGGATGCCGCCGCGGCCCAGGAGGTTATCAAAAAGGAAAAGGAAGATCCCAAGGCGACCATCTGGCAAAAGGTGAAGAAGGAGGCTCAGCATTATTGGGATGGCACCAAGCTTTTGGCCGCTGAAGTCCGGATCAGCTGGAGACTGGCGCTCAGAATGACTGCCGGTTACGAGCTCACTCGCCGAGAGAACAAGCAGCTGCAAAGAACAGTTCAGGATCTTGGCCGCCTGATTCCCTTCTCCGTCTTCATCATCGTCCCACTGGGCGAAGCTCTCCTACCCCTCGCCCTCAAGCTCTTCCCCAACATGCTCCCAAGTACATATGAAGGGCATAAGGCCAAGGAGGCGAAATCAGCCCTGCTTCGGTCCACCCGTAAGGAAGTTAGCGCTTTCCTACGGGAGACTATGAAGGAGACGGGCCTGCCCCTGAGCCAGGCCACAGCACAGAAGGAGGAATTTTCCAATTTTTTCCGCAAGGTCCGGTCAACGGGCGAGGCACCCACTGCCGAAGATGTTATCAAGGTGTGCAAAGTTTTCCGGGATGATTTGACTCTGGACAACCTTTCGCGACCTCAGCTTGTTTCCATGTGCAAGTACATGAATCTTAACACTTTCGGTACCGATATGATGCTGCGATATCAGATCCGCCACAGAATGCGACAGATTAAGCGAGATGACAAAGTTATTAGCTACGAAGGCATTGACAGCCTGACTGTTGGAGAACTGCAGATGGCTTGTGCTGCTCGTGGTATTCGAACTCACAGCGTCTCCCCCGCACGCATGCGAAATGATCTTCAAGCCTGGCTGGACCTTCGGCTCAAGGAGGGTGTTCCCTCGACGCTATTGGTGCTAAGCAATGCCTACATGTACGGTCAGGGGTCCGGTGAGGGTTCTAGCCAGATTGAGGCGTTGATTGGCGTCTTGTCATCCATTCCTGAGGAGCTGTACCATGAAATTGAGCTAGAGGTCCACAACGCCGAGGGCGCCGCTACTAACAAGCTACGTCTTGAGGTTATCAAGGAACAGCAGGAGCTGATTGAGGACGAGGCAGAACAAGACCATGCCAGTAAGAGCACTGGGTTCGCGACGCCTCGGGATATGGAGGATATCGATGAGAAGGAGGAGCGACAAGCAACCGCCGAGGCAGCTGGCCTTGAGAAGAAGCCAGTAGCTGAGATGGTGGAGGCCGAAAATGAGCTTGCCAAGGTAGCCGAGGCCGAGGTTAAGGCCAAGGAGAGCGAGCAGAAGTAAACGAGAGCTTGAGCCAAACCAAAAGCAGAGCTACTCGTTCAGTGTACTACGACGACTGCAGGGGAGTTGCTTCATATGTATGACTGTACGGTATGGGATTGGGATTGGTTGATAGGATAGGCATGTCAAGCCGGTTAGCAAAGCGACGACATTTGGGCACTGCATCAAGAAAGAACCAAGCCCGAAAAGAATTAAGTCAAGGAGAAGAGGGAGAGTGAAGGAGAGGATGGGATGTAGACATCTCCGACATGGGAAAGCAATAGATTCCACTACGACCTTTTTTTTTGTTGTACTTTAACTCAGAAAGCATATTTGTATTCTTTACGCAAGATTTGGAAAAAAAAAATTCCCTCACTTTTTGACTACTTCTACAATCTAAATTGATATAAATAGGCTGCCGTATAAATCCAAGGTGTTGAGGGCAATTAATGCGGTGGAGACGGGTGGTACTGAATTCGGTGGCCTGGAAGCAACTGCGTCATCAACCGTCTTAGGCTCGGTGTGGGAGCTCATCGATAGAGGGGGACCAGCTTGCTGAGAGACTATGGTGCAGTAATTTGTCAATACAAGGCGTAAATATTGTATAAAACGTTTAAATAACCATCAAATTATGAATTTTAGACTTGATCGATCTTTAATTGATCTTTTCCACTTGAATTTTGTGGTATTACTGCATGTCAGCTGAACTTAACCAGGTACTCATCTATCGCATTTAAAGTACCCCAATCGACAAAGCAGCTGCGCCACTTGTGATCCTCCGCCTCGGCCAACCGCCTTCGAACTCTCCACCACCGGATTCGCTCCTCAACTTTAGACTCTAACTGCGCAAGGGCTACAAGCTTGGATCATTACATACATCTTCAGTCACTTCATCTTTTCGTTGCTACTTTTCCTTCCCCTTTCCCGCAACCTCGTATCGTCACTCCACCGAGCACAGCTTCCCCGCTGTGCCACTCTCATCTGTCGACAGCTTCTAACTACCTACATTTCAAACCAGCTAAATAAACTTACCACAACTACTCTACCTCGCTCTTCAATAAGGGCTTAATCCGGTCCCATGGCCGCCATGGATAAAGACGACTTTTCTAACGTCACGTGGAGCGACCACGTCCAAGAGCAAACGCATAACCTCCCCTCCGATGATGCCGGCAATGGCGCTGGCCCTAGTCTTCAACAGCATGGTCATGGTCTAGGGGAGACACTTCAGTGCACTGTCGGTACGCCTATCAAAGAGAATGACGGGACCAAGGATGCTTTCGTCTCGTATCTCATTACTACCCACGTAAGTCACTACTCACTTGAACTAGATGAACACACCAGTTGACGAAGCTATTCCCAGTCCTCCTTCCCCTCCTTCCAACGAGAAACAACCTCCGTTCGCCGCCGCTTCACCGACTTCGTGTTCCTTTATAAACAACTCCTCCGCGATTTCCCTGCCGCCGCCGTCCCGCCCCTCCCGGACAAGCAGCGCATGGAGTATGTCCGCGGCGACCGCTTCGGCCAAGACTTTACTGCCCGGCGCGGCCACTCGCTCCAGCGCTTCCTCACCCGTTTGTCCCTCCACCCGGTCCTCCGAAGAGCTCCTATCCTGCACACCTTCCTCGAGAGCCCCGACTGGAATGCTACCATGCGCTCCAGGAGCACCCGCGGTAGCTCCTCTAGTGACCCAGGCTCTGCCGGCGTGTTCGACAACTTTGCCGATACGTTCATCAACGCTTTTACAAAGGTTCATCGTCCGGATAGGCGCTTCTTAGAGGTCAAGGAGAAGAGCGACAAGCTGGATGACGACCTCGGCCACATTGAAAAAGTAATTGCCCGTGTCGCCCGCCGCGAAACAGACCTCGAGATCGACCTCCGGGACCTCGCGGAGCAGTTCCAGAAGCTCATCCCCCTCGAACCGAGTGTCGAACCCTCCATCCATGCCTTCGCGGCCTCCATCGAGGACACCGCCACCGACCTGCGCAAACTCAAGGATGTCACTGACCAGGACTACCTCGGCTCCTTGCGCGACATGCAGGCCTATTCCCTGGCCCTCAAGGCTCTTCTCAAGGCCCGCGAGCAGAAGCAGCTTGACTATGAGCAGCTGACAGAGTACCTCAATAAATCTACCAGTGAGAGGGACACACTGCAGACCGGGCACGGCACTGGAGGGGGTGCGGGAGGATTCTTCCGCTCAAAGATTGAGGATGTACGCGGCGTGGATCATGAACAGGCCCGACGTGAGCGCACCCGAAAGCTCGAGCTACGGGTTGAGGAGTTGACACACGAGGTCGAGAGCGCTCGCAATACCAGCGACATGTTCGACGAGGAAGTGGTGAAGGAAGTTCTCGAGTTTGAGCGCATCAAGCGCATTGAGATGAAGGGCCAACTGGCTAGTTTCGCCGATGCGCACGTCGACTTTTACGGAAACGTGATTAGCACCTGGGAGCGATACATCCTGGAGATGGAGAACGAGAGCGGTGGAGCAGTGTCTGCGGCCTGAGGAACCGTCGCGGCACGCTTAAATGAGTGCTTGGAGGAGACAGAGGACTGGTTCGAGATATCCAATTGATTCAACTTCAAAATCACCGTTGTTGTTGTGGACTGTTTTGGCGTTTGGGGAGATTGATGGGCGTTTAATAGGCTTACAGGTCAAGACTAGGCGGCAGAGGGTGTCAGTTGGAAGGCTTTCAGTTACATGCGTTAGGGTACTCCGTAGATAATGGATGAGATATCCCAGCGTTGTGGATAGTTACAGTTATTCTAAGAATTCATGTGGTGTCCTGTAATGATATTTCTTCGAAAGGATGTGAGCTGGAACTGGAATCAAGATTCATATTATGGTGACTCTTAGAATGCCTGGTGAGCCAGGAACCAGATCTCTCCCAGGTGTTCAGTCAAAACAGTCACTATGGAAAGGCCCAACACTATTCGAATCGTCTATTGAAGCACCGTTGCAATTACACCAATGAAAAACTCCAGTTGTCCCATGCAAAATAATCGCCAGAGGCTACACCAGGCCCAAACCCTATATGCCAAATGTTCGCGGTCAACCACCAGGTTCCTTTACTTTGATACACCCACTTCCAGTGGCCCCTTCTTTTTTTTCTTTTTCTTACCGCGGACCGCTTAGGGGTCTTGACTCGCCCTTCTCGTCGTCATCGTCATCGCTCTCTTCGCCGACGACGTACTGCTCAGCCTCATCGCGCGCCATTCGTTCGGCTGATCCACCGTCACGGTAGTCTTCAAACTGTTCGTCATCGCTACCCTCAGCAAAAGCATCATACAACTCGCCACCGCGAGTGCGTCGCGACTTGCCGCCGGTGGTCTTTTCTCGCGAATTAAGACCCTCAGCCTCTTCTTCATCGATAAGCTCAAATTCGTAGTTGTCCCGCGAGTTGTTGAGACGGCGTCGGCGAGCGATCCAGAGGTAAATTCCCAGACCGAAGCAAAAGGCAACGATAAGGCCAAGGGCGCCGTAAATCCAAATCTGGGCCTTCTTGGATGCTCCAAATGTGGGGAGCCATGATACCCAGTTAGAAGATGCCGATGAGGTGGCCTCCTGAGCCTCATTGGTACCACTGGGAGATGCCGCCTTCGTTCCGCTGGGCTTTGCGGGGTTTTTAGTTGGGCGCTCAGGATGATCGGAAGGATTGCCTTGAACCTTTGTTGGCGAAGATCCCCCAACTGTGGTTGTTGACGCCGGTAGAGTTGTGGTTCCGACAACATCGTGATTGTCATCATCATGCTCAGAAGGCATGGGCAAAAGGGTCGCCTTGTCAGCGTCGATGGACTCGCCCCACAGCTTTAAGTGCCAGTCAATGAACTTGCCCTTGAATTCGTTCACCTCTGTGTCTCGGACAATAATGGTCCATTTACCAACCCCGGATTCACCCCTGTTGAATGTTAGTCAGGGCGCATAATGAGCATGAGAACAAGACGTACCAATGCGCGACACTCATGAAAGTCCAGTCATTGTAACCACTCGAATCAGAGTCAAGTTGTCGTGTAACAGCAATGTGACTGACGATGTTATCAGGGCTCACCAAATCGACGCTTAGATCACCACGTCGGGTATGCTCAACATTCATAGTGACAGTGACATGCTCGACACGGGCCAGGTTGGCTTCCTTGAGCATATCCTTGGTCACTTCGAAACTGACGGCAACACCCTTATCGCCTTGGGGAATGCTTTTCTTAACGTGGATCCATGGAGAGTAGTACCAAGCCTGAGGCTTGACCTTTTCCCAAGTCTTAGCCTTTTCAACCAGAGAGTATGAATCAATCTTGCCGTAACCAAACGTGTGACTAAACTTCTTGCCAATGGTTGTGTCTTGCCATTCGGCTTCGCCATCATCAACTGGAATAGCTGTATCCATGGCAAGGTACTGCAAATCTCTCCAAGACAAGTCTGGTCGGACCTGCATGACCAAGGCAAAAATACCGGCAGCGAGGGGGGCTGCAGCGGAAGTTCCACCATGATTACTATAACAGGAGTTCTCTCCAACATCGGTGGTATGCTACTATGTGTTAGCCTAATTCTTCGTACAACGTTGAATTAACTCACAATCGCGTCGCCATTCCCACTACTGTAGGTAACAACAAGCTGGGCTGAGCAGTGCTCCGAATAGTAAGGATGCTGACCAGTGTGATCGACGGCGCCGACTGTGATGCTGTAAATTGAGTTGGTGTAACCATCAAAGTTGCAGTTGTCTCCGTTGGCAGCGCCATTACCACTGGCAAAAACATAGATGGATCCCAAGCCACCGCGACCCTTCTGAACAGCTTGGAGCATAGCCCTCCTAATGAGGACCCCAGGAGCTTCCATGGTTCGGCCATCGTCAGAGGGACCCCATGAGCAAGAGTAGATCTGGGTGTCCTGATACTTGTACATCATGGCATCAGCCTCGTCAGCGTCACTGATAGCCTTGCTGAGAATGCGAATGCCGGCAATCTTTGAATCGTAGGCAACACCGACACCGCACACATCGTTGCGAGCCGCAGAAACCTCTCCCGCACATCGGGTGCCGTGCCTGTCATCCGACAGCTCAGGGGCGGGCTTGGGATCATGGTCGTTGAAATCCCAGGAACCTTCGGCAAAATAGTTTGGCTTGAGATCTTTGCTGTTCATATCCAAACCGTCGTCTACAATGGCAACGGTAGCATTCACTCCAGTGATGCCCTCAAGCCAAAGACCAGTCACGTTGACGTCGTGCCCAATCTCGAACGAGTTGAAGAGATGCCACTGCTCAGTAAAGATGGGGTCTGTAATGTCAAGCTCTTTCATGATTTGTGCTTGCTTCTCAACGGCCCAGTCCTGAGGAGAGTCGCGGCGACGAAGAGTAGGGCCATGGCCGTCTGGTCGTGGGGGGAGAACTCGTTTCTCGAGGTGCATTCGAGGTTTCTGTTTGGTGGTGAGAAGGACGCCGTCCAAGGGGTCCGAGCCGCCAACATCGCGTTTCCTCCTCTTACGCTCTCGGATCTGTGTCTTGACTACATCCTCATCGGCTTTGACGCCTCGGAATATGTAGTGGTCTTCAAGTTCGCCAAGCTGGCCCTCATGTCTCAAACCGAGGCGATTGGCCACCTGCTCAGGAGTTGTGGAATGGTCGAGATGGAGGACATAGTAATCGTGCTTCGAATGGTCTCGGGCAACTAGAGCGCTATGCGAAAGGACAGTGAGGCCGGCGAGGCTCAGAAGAGTCGAGATCTTCATGACGAAGGAGGGAGAGGGGATGACCCTTCGCGGCGCAGGAGGGAATGACGCGTGGAAGCGGGAAGGATGCAAGTCTAATACATCAAGATGGATATTGTAACCAGGCGTAAAGAATGAACCAGGAACTGCTAGGATACCAGCTGTTAGCTCGTTGGTGGAGGACTATGCCGGAGTTGATCGAGAGGGTCGAGAAGATGCCATGCGAGTTGAAAGAGAATCGTCGTTGCGAGACGAGGGTAGCTTCCGACGTGGCCGCAGTTGGCTGCGGCGCTCGCTTACGTAGCACGACACAAGGGACGACAAGAAGATAAAAAAGACAAAGGTGGTACCTAGACGAATTCAACGGCGAGACGCCGCGATCAAAGAGAAATTTGCTGGTGTAGATAGGCGGATGTCGAAGGATGTCGAAGAGAGAATTCGCATCGCAAAGCTGATGTGATCGTCGTGGCTTCTGGATTTGGGCAGGCAGGCGCAATTGACCAGACGTGGGCTTCCTTCCTCAATAGTCACCCCCTGTCACAGGCTGGAGCCCGACCTAGTGGACCCGGCTGTGTCGGGTCCGTGCCCTCCCAAATTCCGCCAGGCCTCATCGCCCTTACCACTATATAGCAGCGAGCTTGCAGCGAGAACATAGTAGATTCTTCTTCCTTTCCTCCTTGGCTTTAGATAGACAATTTAATGTAATTTCAGCTTATTAAATAAACCTCTGTCAGCCCTTCACATATCTAAAGCTCAACTTAATGACCAGCGACCCTATTGCTAATTAGTATAAACAATAAAGATAATATATGTTACGTGCGGGAATCACGTGATTAGATTCCCTCTATAATAAGTTACCTTCATCAGGTAGAAAGTCAGAATCAACAATCTACTCACATATTCATACCTTAAGACCTGTCAAAGCCAGTGATTCTTAAGACGTGAGTCTAGTAGAGTTCAACTATTCAAGCGATACATCCAACTGCCTAGCCGTTGGATTTACAGCTGTTGTCAAGCCCCACAGATATCCACGGCATCCACACGAGATTGACAGCGTTACAGTTCCTACGAAGAGACCGTTGACTTCGACGGTCCTAAGGCCTAATATATACGAACAATACTGTAATAATTTGTAATAATATACATCTATCTCTAGTAGTTAATCTATAATATAATTAACGCATACCTTAGGCCTATTTAAGTTTAATATATAAAAGACTATTTAAAAAATAAAAAGCCTTAAAGATTATTATAAAAGAATTATTAAGTTATAATAAAGAACTTAAAAGAAAGAATTAAAAATTAAAAATATAAAAGAAAATATTAAAATAATTAGCTTTAATTAAATTACCTTTTTTAATTAAAAGAAATAATTTAGAAAGTTATTTAAAAATTATAGTAATTTA